>CAXAMN010022373.1:681352-693230 GCA_963970005.1 Durusdinium trenchii | reverse complement strand
CAAGCAACCAAGCAACCAAGCAACCAAGCAACCAAGCAACCAAGCAAGCAAGCAACCAAGCAACCAAGCAAGCAAGCAAGCAAGCAAAACAAAACAAAACAAAACAAACAAAGAATCAAAGAAACAAACACACAACCACACACAACAAATCACAACAAATCACATACTCTCACACACACACTCACACACACACACACACACACACGCGGTCTTTTTCGTCAAGACGACTAATGGATTGTGCCGGCCAAGTGAAACCAAGTATGTGGAGCAAAGAGCGTAAGGGCATTGGTGCCACTGGTGCATTGGTTTGATACGCGAACAGTAATTCCGATTTTGCTGGACTGCTAGAATCTCCAATAGCATGCAGATTGGCACAAAGATCATGACAATCGGTGTGGCTTCCAGCGATTGGTATGTTTGTGTTTGCTCTTGCTTCAAACAATGCATCTGTAAAACTTGTTTGCAACAAACCTGTCAATTGCAATCTGTTGTAAGAAGGAAAGAATTCATTTCCCAGATCAGATCTGCTTTTATTGCCCAGGCAGGCTGTGAACCACTCAAATGCAGTTCTGATGCCATTTCTCCGCTCAATCGCTTCCAGAAACGAAAGGAGGAAACGCCAATGGGTGGACCTGGAACGAGAAGCAACATATCAACAAATACTATAAATAATGGCCCCTGTCTTGAGGGTGGGGAGGGAGGTGGATACCCTCCATTAATTAAGAATTATTTTGAGGTATGTGCACCCCACCACCCCAAAATTAATATTGGCAGGTGTCAGACCCTGAAATAAATAATTTTCCAGCCTTGGGGGAAAGCGCTTACAAGAAAGGTATACCCCCTGCCGGGAACACACTTACAAGAAAGGGGGGGAAAGCTCTTACAAGAAACTAGCTAAACTAGCTAAAAACTAGCTAAACATAGCAAAAACAAATCTGTCAGGAAAATATAATCACATAATAGCATGTATGATCATAGTTTTGACCGTATATGACCTATATTGCTAAATTATTTTTGGGGTGGGGTACCCCTTGACCACCACAAAAAAACAAGAATAACATATTTCATCAACCCCATTCCACAAAATTATTTTGGGGGTGTGGTACCCCTCCATCCCCCCCCTGCTGTCCACCACCACTCTCAGTACCACTACAGTGTATTAATTAAGTTATTTAGGGGCTGGGGTACCCCTCCTCACCACCACCTTCCTCAGCGCCAGCGCATTCGACTAATTTATTTTGGCGGTGGGGGACCACCCCAACCACCCTATTCCACATTCGACTATTTGACTAAACCTCTTGATATACAATATTTTGCCCTGCAAGCCCTGAAACCACTTTGGCAAATAGCAGCGGCCAAAATGACAGCAGGTTGATATGGCTTGATGAACAATTCTCAATAATTTATTTTGAAGTATAATAACCTATTCTTCAGAAATTATTTTGAGGTATAATGACCTAATCATCAGAAATAATCTACAGGTCCTCGACCTATCTTAGGCATACTTATTTAGACGTCCTTCTACCTGTTTGATGGAAATTTATTTTGCCATACCCACCACCTCATATTAAGGAAACTATTTGACATTCAGGGGTGCCAGGACCCGACCTCTCTGTAGAAATAATTTCCATACTTTTAGACAATTATTAGGAGGGGTCACCCTATACCCTTCAATAATTTCTGAAGGGAGCGGCAATTATAAATATTGTATGTATATTGTATATATATATATATTCAGGTTATTATGTATATATATATATATCGGACACTGTCAACCATGTGCTGTAACAAACTCGGAAACCGCATGTTCGGTACCAAGAGCGGAAACACCCCACAATTATGCAGTGTATGTGGCTTTTGCAGTGTGGCTTTAATGATGCAGTACTGAACAAAAACAGGTGAGAACATGTGTACTTCAAACCTCTTAAGATCTTGTGCTTTTCTCGAAGCAGCCACAAGTCATAATGTTCAATCTACTCTTGCTGTCAGAAATTTCATCATCAGTAGGTCACACAATTGTCCTAAGAAGTGCTTTGAGGTCACCCAAAGCCTTGAATGTCAAGAATTGTGGGCAGCATCTTCTGGCGCCACAAGAACTGTTTCAATCATGGCTAATTTGTTTGGAAATAATATCAAAAGCATTGACAAAAGCCATTTAGGCATAGAAGTGACCACACTTACAGCATAGGATGCTGGGTCACCTTGCATGTATTGTGAACACATTCCCTAGGTCTAACGGGATCTACTTGCACCGGTCGCTCCTGGTCACTCCCAACCCACAGAAAAAAAAACAGTCGCTCTGCCCTCTCCGTGGGGCGTGTCCTTCTCCGACCGGCGGGCTTCCCCGGCACATCTCCTTCTTGGAGATTGAACGGCGGGGTGCGATCGATTGAGTTCATGGCACAACGTTTGGGCCTCCAACTACCTGTGTTTCGAAGATGGTTGGGGTGCCAGGGGGGGTCTGAACACCTTGTGAGGATATGGTTGGAGCCCTCTGGGGTTGAATGCACGAAACATCTCCCCCCCGTGCATGAAGGATAGATTGATAGATTGATAGATGGATAGATGGATAGATGGATAGATGGATAGATTGATAGATTGATAGATTGATAGATTGATAGATAGATAGATAGATAAGATAGACAGATAGTTAGATAGACAGACAGACAGACAGATAGACAGATAGACAGATAGATAAGATAGATAGATAGATAGACAGACAGACAGACAGACAGACAGACAGACAGACAGACAGACAGACAGACAGACAGATAGATAGGTAGATACATAGATAGATAGATAGGCAGATAGATAGGTAGATAGATAGGTAGATAGATAGGTAGATAGATAGGTAGATAGATAGATAGAACATAATGAATAGAATTAATAGATAGAATAGATATAATCTATAGAATAGATAGAATAGATATAATCTATAGAATAGATAGAATAGAATAGAATGGACATAATATAGATAGACAGGCGCCCCCACCCCAAACAACCGGACCATTCTGTGATATCTTATCCATTCTTATCATAGTGTTGGGGGTGAGTGCGACAAGGGTCTGTCTCTCCCTTCTTTTCGGATGTGGGACAAGAGCCCGGCTGTGTATATCCTAAGCACTTGACTCTTCAAGCGTCTTCAGCTCTGATTCGCACCCGCCGCAAAGAAACTGAGTGCAAAAGCACTCAGCAGATCGCGGCATTTCCCAAACAGGACTCGCGGTTCCAATCGTTTACACGTTTGGGGAATGTTCCACGCCACAGGCACCGCAATTTCTGCATCTTTGGCCTGTCGATGAGGCCCAGCAAAGCTGATCTCATGTCAACAGAATTTCTTCCAATCGGTCCAACAATATCGAAGCAGCTCTCAGCTCTGCTTTTAAAAGGCCTCTGCTGGTAATTTCGTACACAGCGTTGGCGTTGTACCAGCATTCCTACCTAAGGTGCAACTCTGAGTGCGTTGCTTCCTACCGTTACGATCTTTGCCCCCGTTTGGGGTGTGTAATGTCAGAGCCTGCTCTGAACAAAGAAACATCACGTGGACTGTGGTCCCAAAGGATACTGTGACGGCGTGCACGGTTCACCCTATACATTCAGGACACTCTGGGTAGCGGCCATATAATAGCAAGTTCCAATTAAATACAGCAATGGCGTACAGTAGTTCAATGTGGCCACACAACTCTTGTAGTGGTCAACAAGTGGGCCTCTATGGCAGGGCAATGCAGGGCAGCTGTCTCCTGTTAAAGGACCCACAAGAACACACTGAGGGAGTCCCTCCGTGCTTCCAGCACGGCGCTGTTTAAGCATTGGTTTCCCCCAAGCGCAGATGGACAGTTCCCAGGGTAGAACATTCTCAACTGCTCATTGGGCCACTATCAAGAGCAATTGGTAGATGTCAAGGCCGTGACTGTCTTGCATTCGAAAAATTGTCATTCTCACAACCAAAGTCGCAGCCATGGTTTCGACAGTCACAGCCATCGGGGTTTCGATGGTTTTGCCTTCCTGGCCTTCGGTTGGATACCGACGCGTCATCATGTGGAACGCGAAATCGCTGTCACAGGCGTTCGGATCCTGCTAGCACCAGGTTGAATGCCCAGTCCCTTCCGCTCTTTGCCACTCCGGATCTGGAGGCTCTGAAAAGTTGGATGCTTCGCATTGGCAGGCTCTGAGTATTCGCTTCACCGCGGTCTCCTCATTCCTGGTCGGTCTCCTATGCCAGCTGTCCCTCAGGGCGGGCACGGGGGGGGGTCCTGGGCCGTGCATGGGTTTCCAAAGGAAGTGGCTGCACTAGTGGCTGCATTGTTGGATGTCTATCAGTTTTCGTTTAATGGAATGTCTTCGATGCCTGAGGTGCTGCAATAGAATACACAACTTTTGAAGATTCATCGGTCTAGCCAAACTGCTTGGGAGTCTTCATGGAAGGCTGTCTCGGGGAACTGCCCGAGGCGAGAAGAGGTTATACACCGATGACACCACCATACCCCGAATCCCGAACCTCTCAAACAGCACTCATCAAAGGCGGACCTCCATCGCCCAGTCCAATTTGGGCCCCAAGCGCTTCCAGCCTGCAGCCTGCAAAAGGAGACGGTCGGTCACTTCGCAGGTCTCACAACGAGGTGGGTGAATCCCTGACCGCCATGAGTCTATTGGCCATAAGTTCAATGGATCTGTCTAAGGGACATCCCCTGATCTGACCCATCCGCCGCGTGGCCCGCCTGGGCGTCACAATGCGATCTCCCAAGAGCACCCGGCAGTGCTTGCGTCGGCCACTGTTGTCCAAGGACTGGCGTCGTCTTTGCGAGAAAACAGAAAGAACCTCCCTCAAGAATCAAAATTCCATGGAACTGGAATATATGTATATATATATATATTATATCTACAAATGCCTATATACATGGACCCCTGAAACCCATATGTATACATATATATGGCATACAAGGAGTGTCTGGGATCAGCTTATTTTGTCGAGAACACCGTCCTTTGATGTGCTGATGTATTGGGACTCCTACCCGTATCAAATGATTGTGAAGGTCTTGCGGTATTGCCCCAAAAGCATCCAAAAGCCTTCACCCAGGACAGGCAGGGTTTATTTAAACTTAGGATGTTTCCAGGTCCCCACCTCCTCAACTTTTTTGTGCAGTGGTGTTCTGGAATCAAGTGTCCGGCCGTCAGAACACTGGAACCACATGAAAACAACATGGTTTCACTGCACCGGCTTCTTTAAACTGACCTCTCTGGAGTGCAGCCAGTGACCTTTTGCACCCCTGCGATATTTTGTGTAAACCCCTGCAACTGTATAGATACATGTATGCAGCTGGAACTACTGGAACGTTCGACTAGACCTGGCGCCACGTAGCGCCTTTCTGCGTAGTGCACGAATCGAACGACACCACACTGGGACACCTCGTGGAGATACCGCAAGGCAAACCCAATCATCAGTGTTGGAACATGTTGGTAATATAATTAGATGCCTCGGCCTCAGGAACGTGGCTCTTTCAAAACTGTATGAGACCAAGGCTGCCCTCTGACAAGGTGATGTGTGACATGGAGGGTCCAAGTACCTTTTGAGAAGGTAATGTTGACCTATGATTCATAAAGGAGTCCGAAATAAAGTTAGCAAAGTTCCGCGCTGATTAATAACCCCCAACAGAAAGTTAACCATTTGGCTCACTGACAAAACACACTTGTTAAGTTAGTATTTAGTTTCTTCCATTGCTTTGTCAACAGATTCATTCTTTGGACACCTTCTTTATTAATTCCTCTTCATGTTAACATATGTTTTAGTAAGGGATCGTTTCATTTCTAATTGAAGTTATTTCTTGGAACCTGGGATGAACTTTATTTAGGGTAAACATGGGTAAACCAAGATTTCAAGATTTGCAACCGCCCTTTATTACTCAGAGGTCCAGATTATGTGGATCCCCAGAAGGGATAAACACCTAACATATCCTGACATGATCATTTAGTATCATGTCATTTCCCATGTGTCTCTGCGTTTGAAGTACTGTGCCCTGAGGTGATTGCTTGTCAATGATCCGTATGAGGCAGAACTCTTATTCGTTCGACTCATCTCACGCTCGAACGGCTTTCAGTCGAAACAACTGCTTTCAGCCACCGACGTTCGACCAACGAGGAATTTTCCCCGTGTGCCAACGACGCAACATCCGCTGGAGAGGCGGGACGGTGGGACGGTGGGACACGTCCGCGCCTTGGGTTCCACATTACTGTTGGATCCAGGCGCCGGGATCTTCTCCTGGAGAAGCGAAGCAACGGCCAAACATCTTGGGAAGATGAAGAGGTGGGGTTTGGGATGGGTTGCTTGGGTATGGCTTGAGGTGTAGGTGGGGTTTGGTTGGCTTCGGAAGGTCCGTGCTAAAGGCTTGGTTTGCTTGGATATAGCTTGGGTATAGCCTGGTCAGGATCCGAAAACTGCGACATTCCTGCATAAACTCATTAAGACTGCTATCCGGGACACGGCTTCACAATGAAGCAGCTTGACAACAAAGCCAACGGACACCCTAAAGCCAAAGATGTTCGAAGCAGGCCCGAAGAAGTGTTCAACTAATTTGGTAAGAGGCTGAGGCGAATCCGTGTTTGCAGCAAATCGACGCACAAGCTTCCCTATAAGAGCAAACCCCCGCGAGCTAGCAGGTGAACACGGCATGTCAGTTGGCGCTTCTGGAGATATAATTACAGGACACGTCCTCTTCTCTTGACATGCTCTCGAACATCTACGCAGGAGACTGTACCTCTTCATTGATGGGATCCAACCTCTTCCCGCAGTCTTTATCCATCCCGCTTGTGGGCGGCTGAAAGGGTTCATGGCGCGCTGTAGCGGCTTATTGTGCCGCTCACACCGGTCATGCCGAGGATCGTCCGCAGGGCCCCTGGCGGTCCAGTTCGGTGGGAGGTTGGGTCATAAGCTCAGGGGGGGGTGCTGGCATGCATGGATATGATGTATTCAGATTTTCCCTTAAACCAATCCGATGATAAGCTATGTCCTTTTGAATCTTCCCGCAAAACTCACCCCCTTCCTGGGCCAGTGAAACTCACGGCCAGTGTGCCCCCTTGGCAGCGGCGAGCCATCCCGGAGAAGTGTTCATCCAGACTCCTGGATCCCCCAAGAGGACCGAACATGCCATGTTAAAAAAATCAGCAAGTGAACTCCCTGGAATCATGGAAGTGGATGGCAGCAACTGTTTGTAGAGGAGTTCATGGTCATCCAAGGGGGCATACCATCCACTTCCGGTTTCAGGCCTCCACTGCCAGCAGTTCCATGGAGTTTTTTGTGCCGGTCACGAACGGAGGGCACCAGCGGCAACATGTGCCCACCCAACTCCATGGAACTATACCTGGAAAATACAGATGTCAGTATATATATATATATACATATTGTCATCTAATATACCTATCATCCCGTCTCCATTTTCGTTTGGGCACTCAAAAACGGCTCCGTGCGGTGGGTTCCCGGTGGTGTTCGGCTCCGATCCCGCACAAACAAAGGAGCACGAACGGAAGGAGGAGATCCCTCCGCACGACTGTCGCGGGCTCAAAGGACTAAGGAGAAAAAAGATTCAAAACATATCCGACTCAGCCGGTGAAAACAAAAGTCAGCTTAACTGACCACATATGGTGCTTCGTCCGGAGTTTCTTGCTAGAAGTCCTAGGGGAGTTCTTCGTAGGCATCGGTGCACAAGCATAAGAGCGTGCACAAACAAAGAACATTATATTATATTATATATATAGTTCGAACTATATGTTTTCAACAATGATGTTCCCCGAAAGGACACACAGGATTTCTCACGAGCAGCCATACCCATTTGGTGAGGATGTAACCAGAAACAGAGTATAACAGAGTACAGTACACAGAAATTGTTAATTTTTCTGGTTACCTGGTTCTTCCAATTGACCTTCTGGTCCGGCCTGTTTTTCAGGTCACTCACTGAGGGACTCCAAAAGGGTCACTTTGAAGAACAAGGTTGCACAGATCAATCCGTTGTCCTTGATCCACAGGTGAACTCCAGCCACACAAAAACTCGAAGCGCAGCAATTGTCCCGTCATCATGTTTGGTGCAAAAAGGCTTCTTTGGCCCAGTGCTACTTCTCAGCTTGGAGGTTGAAACGCGACCGATGTTTCATCTTGCAACACAAAAACGTGTTGATGCACAAATTCGACCAAGTGTGAACTTTCAGTCATTCTATCCGATATTGATATCACTACCTGGACCCTCCAAAGTACCTATAAACAACAGGTGCTGGTACCCATTTTCCAAGGTACTTTGAGACTCCAGATACAATCTTCAGAAGCTACTAGTAACAAAGGGCACCGCTACGAACGGAGCATTCGGACGCTACTAATAGTAGCTCCTGGCCTTACTACTAGTAACAAGAAGCTATTAGAAACAAGTGCATCGCTTCTAGTAACAAGTGCCTTACTACTAGTAACAAGAAGCTACTCTATGTCCGTCAGCTTCCGAGCCACGGCGTTCGAGAGCCACAGCTTCCGTGGACCACTCGACCGCCTCTACCGCGAAAGCCCGGCGTTCTCAGCTGGGCATCGTCCAAAAGGCCTCCGGTTCTTGAGGAGCCTGTGGCGAGGCAGGTGGAGGAACAAAGACGACAACGACACCAAAAGGCCTGGTTTCTCGGAAATGATGGACTCAGCAGGGAATTACTTATAGATAGGTCTACTTATACTTGAAATCATGTCACTCATTCCGAATCCAGGAACACTTCAGATCAGAAACACATATCCGGCCACATGTCCCACACGTTTGCACGGGCAAAGGACTGAAGCCCGACAAGGCCCGGTGTTCGGTGGGAAGGAGCCCTTTCCAGGGCTCCCTGCTGATGAGGGCACTTGCCATGATCCAAAAAAGCGTCCATGGTGTTTCCCAGGTGGACTTGGTCAGAAGTCATATCATGAAGTCATCTGAAATCCCCAGACTACACAAAAGACATAAAGATACTTGGAACTCTCCAGGTCTTGCTTCCCTCCATCCTCCCAGTGCCTCACTGCCAAATGGCCATGACCAAAACTCTTCAGTTTTCTCTGGTGCCGGATCCGGGGATCCCATCGAGCGACGCCGGGTCATCCCGGACTTCAAAGCAATTGGGCTCATCAAGTCTCGTGTTCAACACTGGAACCCCTGCAGATCAGAGACATCTGATTTTCGGCACTGCAATCCTGCAGCCCTTACTGCAGCCCTGCACTCCATCACAAACGACCTCCAGATTGTCCCCAAATGGTGTTCGATGAAATACGACCGGACGACCGCTTCCCCCAAGTACCGTACACCGATGAAAAGCATCAGCCTCTCAATTGGACGACTACACCGAGAGGACTGCGGCGGAACCCGGGAACCGGGCGATCGCGTGGAGACGTCGACAGAGACGTCGACAGCGGCCTCGATGCCGAACATGAAGCGCAAGGAGTTTCCATGCAACTGCGCAGGCAGGTGCATGGCCTGCAGTCGGCCATACGACTGCCCATGCGACTGCCGCGGCTCGAGCGGACGAGAGAAGGCTCTCGTCACGGGTGAGAAGTAGAACCAGGTCACGGACGGTCTTTACGGCATTTGACAGATTTTCCTGACTGGGCCAAGAACAAAAACAAAACACGTCAGTGAAATGCAATGAGCCGCCAGTGAAATGCAAGGTTCCTCTGATTCCAGCAGCCCAGGTACATGGAGATGTATCACATCACTCTATGCAACCAGGCCTTTGAGACCAAGCTTCCGTCCATGGACACACAGTTGGTGTAGTAGTAGTCAGCCCTGGCTCGCTCGCAGACATGTTTGAAGGTTCACACGTAATTGAGCCACCGGGGAGAACCTATGGTACGGTAAAAGGCTTCACGAAGGAGTTGTGATGGACAAACACAGTTCTGTCCCGTTCTGTTCCGGATGTTGGGGAAGATTATCTTCAAAATTATACAGTAAATGTTGAAAAAGACCTGCATAACACAATGTTGGGGGAGTTGTCCAAGTTGAGGTCTCGCCAGCCAGGTTCCATCGATGAACTCCCCACTCCAGTCTCTGTTGAAACACCACCTTCACTCCAATTACTTGGTAAGAAAAGTGTATTGTTTGTGGACTCATCAGTTCTATTTGCTCTGGAAGCTTCTGCCCGGGCCAACACGGCGAAGTGTTTCTCAAAAGAGACCCAAAAATAGATCATATAATATGTGCAGGTAGACAATTTTTATATTGTAATATACAGTAATGCTGCTCATTTCACATCTAAGCATCTTCTGGTGGGTTGTGTCATGTATTCGATCCTGAAACAACTGTAGCGCCAACAAAAAAATTGACGCGTAAGTCAGGGAAATTCCATGTCTGCTTTGCTTTTGAAATCAACCAAGTGGGCCATGTCCATCATCTGTCCATCCTCAACTTTTGCAGGAAACATATATATGTATATATATTCGATGAATCTCGCTCAACATATGTCGACTGCTGCTACCCTTTTCTGCGAATCGATTCAGGTCTGTACTGTCTGTACTGAAGTGCTTTGGTTTGAAATGCGACCCACGTCGCTTGTGTCATCTGACATCTGACACTCTCCCTGTGGGAGCACTCCATCCAAGGCACTAACGTCTCCAAAGCACTCAAATGAACTGAAAGACCTGAGCGATGAGGTGGTAGGGCAGCTGGAGGAGCATGAGCAGGGGGTAGGTGTGGAAGAGACGAAAATCATGTTGTTGGAACCACGGGTCGTGTTCTCCCTGTCTGCTGATGCCATCTGACCAGTTGTCCTTACTCTGGACCCATTCAAAATAGCATGCACTACGGAGTGCAAACAGAAGGCCATGGATGGCCCCAGCCATAGAATCCAGCTCATCGTTGTTGCTGCGGCCTCGTATGAGAGCCATGAGGGCAGCTATGTTGTCAACAAACCATATACCATGCATCCCGCGAACTGATGAGGCGTTATATGCCAGGCCCATGTAGACTGTCAAGAGCTCAAGCTGTGCAATCTTGGCCTCATGATGGGACCACACCGTGAAGATCTTTGGGGTGATGTGGACGACATAGGCCCTTCGACTGCCACGGGGGTCAATGAACAAGACTCCCGCAGAACCCTCGCGGGGCCTCTCTTGCGCTGCATCGGATGCCGCCAAGTACCGGTGTTGCCGTACTGGATTGAGCGGTAATTCTCTCTCAGGTTTCAGCTGAAGTAGCGCTCGAATTCGATCAAAGGACTGTTCAATCTCCGGTGTCATCACGACTTGCGAGGAGTATTGTCTTTCCTTGATGCTGTGGAGGCCCGACCGGCCGAGCTTGCCGAAGCATCCCGTCGTCAAGAATCCCAGGCAGCCAAAAAGCTTGGCAGCCAGTCCCGGAGGGAGGCGACGCGTCTGAGTGGCCTCCTCCATGATGTCGGTGACCTTGGTGAGCAGTCGGTCACGGACCCAGAACTTGACAGGAGCACCCTGGTGGCAGGCTGCCACGTCGTGGATCAACCCCAGAAAATCAGACTGGGCCGCCAAGGACTGATGTTTCTCTGCTTGGAAGGGTGATCCAAGGCATCGTGCGAGTTCATTGACGAAGGCCTGGCCAGTGCCGCCCATGATACCAAAGTCCTGGATTGTCAAGTCATCAAAGTACATACTGGTCATACAGTAGGCCAGGCGGCGGCAGGCAGCTTGAAAGAATCGGGGAAATCGATTGAACGAACGCACAGCATTTGGTAACCCGAACAGGGAACCGTAGTATTGCCGAAAACGGGGGCCACCAACGTGGTGGTCGTAGTAAGCCACCACGGCCATGTTGCTATGTGTCGGCTTCATAGGGACGTAGCGGTAAGCGTTGGGTAGGTCTTCGCCCCCGGACCAAATACCAGCTTGCAACAACTCAGACACATGAGCCGAAGA
>CAXAMN010022373.1:638457-656159 GCA_963970005.1 Durusdinium trenchii | reverse complement strand
GTGACCAAAAAGTCAAAAAATGAAAGTGTGAAATTTCAAATGAACATGGCAAATCACAACTAAACATGCATGCTCTCTACAGGGTAAACCCACCAGGCTTGGACATGACATGGCAAGAACCCACAATTAATGAAAATGCAACAATGAAAATGCAAAATTACTATGTGTACACTGTAGATTTTTCAAAAAACAAATCATATGCAAATACAACATATTTCAACTGAAACATATAACTTTTTCAATTCAAAAACATTCAAACATGTTGTGGTGAGACTTGGTGACCAAAAAGTCACCGACACCACATTTTTCAGTCCTCGGAGAGCTTTACCAGCTAACCCTTAAGCTAAATGGTTAGCAAATCAGCTAACCACTTAGTAACCTAGGGTTTGTTGAAGTGGCTAACCTCTAACAAACAAGCTAAGAGGTTAGATAAACGATATAAAGTTTATAGAGGTTAGCCTCAAACCTAGAAGTGGTTAGAGAGGTTATAAACCATTACTAGAAGTTATAACCTACTTACTAGAGCTTATAACTAGCTTATTGGAACTTATCTAACCATTTATAACTCTTCTAACCAATAAGATCTTCGCGGGACATCCCAGCATGGCCTTGACTTTGGGGGTCGAAGGTGGCGTGCTAGAAGGGCCCGCTGCTGCCGAAGATGAAGATGCCCGAGGTGAGGTCGATGGCAAAGGTGGTGCCCGCAAAGATGGAATAGATGCCGAAGCTGATGAGGGCGAAACCACAGGCAGCACAGGTGGCACCTTTGGCGGAGGTGCTTTGGGCGGCGTCACCGGTTGAGCGCTACCGCCAGCAGCAGCCCTGGGTGGCGGCTCCGCCCGTGCTCGCTTCGCCGGCCGCGAAGGACTGGTGAACGAAAATGTTGACACCTCGGCCCCTGTGTGGGCTCGGGCACCGGGCCGGCAGCCGCGGCTGGGGCCGGGCGCTTCCGCCTGAGCGCGGCAGTGAGGCGTTGACCAGTAGCTCGGATGATCTGGACCTGGGCCGGCAGCAAGGTCTTGACCACAGGCATGCCAGGGATGGAGTCCGTAGAAACTCGGTCCGAAGCAAGGAGCTCGTCAGCCTCCTCCATGCAAGTGGACCATCGTGCAGAGGCATAGCCTGTCGGCAGTTCGTCCCACAAAGCCATGTTGAGGTCCTGGAAGAAGTGCAAACCGGCCAAGCGTAACTGGTGTCCCAGGCGTTGTTTCCGCGAGTCACATCGCAGAGGGGTGGTAGCCGTAGACTTTGAGGACTGATCCACCCATTGTCCAAGAGCAAGTCGCTCTGTCTCTGATAACCCCACATACCCTGCCAAAGTCGGAAGCACTCGGCGGAACGAGTAGGATGAGAGGCTGGTAACGTCCATAGCAGCACTCAGGTATGGTCGCAGGATCCGGACACTACCCACCGGCTGGGCTGTAGCCGAGTCGAACCCCAACCAATGCCAGCGCCTGAAGCCGGCGCCGGTTCTGGGGCGCACTTTGTTCAAATGGGTACCCAGCACTTGTAGAAGGTCCAACGTGCCACAATACCTCGGAACGCTCCAGGCGAAGCCACCACGACTGCCAGTCTTACCTTTCGTGCACCAGAACACGAGGATGCCCCCGTTACCGCCGACCAAGTAGCTTCTTTGCAAATGGGTGTACCTGACCACACCAAAACATAGGGCGTAGGCACAAAACACCATGGGCCAGTGAGGATGGTCAACGGTGGATTCCAAGGTACCCAGCAGGTGGATGACCATAGATGGCTCCAAAGTCGCCGCCTGCGCCTGCCCCTGGCCGAGGCGAGATCCCAAACCAGCCCGAGGTTTCACCACTTCGGAGAGGTCAAATGGCAACTTGAGGTTGCGGACGATCCACCCCAGAGCGGTATATGCCCTTGTAGGTGACTTGTGCTCCCGAATGAAGGTGGCCAGGAGGTGTTTGTCCGGGATACCTCCACCTGCGGCCGCAATGGCCCCTTGAAGCTCTTGCCACGTATGCAACGCCCGCTTCACAGTGGCGGCCTCCGCCTTCTGGAGCACATGCGTGAGCTTTGCCTCGAAGTTGGCGGTGATCTCAGCCAAGCGAGCCGCCGGCGGGGGCTCGACCGCCAGAAGAATGGCCATCAACTGGGGCAGAAAGGTCAAGGCACCGCCTTCAGGGCCGCCCGACTGACGGCCCTGGGTGCTGGGCCTGACTGGCCCCGCAAACGATGGGGTAGGTCGTGGCCTCAACGGTGGAGACGTGGTAGGCCGCGGCGCAGCTTGCGAAACTTGTTCGCGGCGAACGATGTCTCGCACCAGGGCCACAGCGCCCAGCTCTGCTTCGCGGCGCGCCTGGTCCCAGGCATCCGCCACCGCACGGCCCTGCTTCAGCGCTTCTTCGTAGGTAACGAAGTAAAACGCCAAGTCGGAGGGCCGTTCAATCCCATGGGCAGCGCACCACCGCTCCAGCTTCTGCTGTTCAGCAGAGCGGCGGATTTGCTCATCAGCGCTTGCCATGGCGTCCGAACAGGGAAGAAAAAGTTTAGCTTGAGGTACCAGCAGCGACACTGCTCCTCAAGGGGCGTCTCCCCAGTTTGGCTTGAGCATTCAAACATTGGGAGACGTTGATTCGAAGCTTCCCAAATAATTCATCATCACCGACCCTGCCTACCTTAAATGATTGAATATAGTTCTTTTTTTTTGTCCAAGTAGTGCCCTGCATCACCCGGTGACAAAAGGCCAACACCCACGGCTTCAAGCAAGAAACACAAACACCAGGAGCATGACCATGAGCAGCATGAACTGAACTGGCATGATCTTCCAGAGGATTCCTCGCCATCACTGTGTGACTTGAAATTGGGAGATACCCCAAACACCGAAAAGCATCCAAAAGGACAAATTCTACTTAATAGGTTTTTGGGGAACAAAAAAACGGTTAGAGGAACTTCCGATTGTGATGCGAACTCACGTGTATTTGCGTGCCTGCTCATGTCATCCCCAAGCTGTTCTGCTCGCACAAGAAAGCTTGGTAAACAATGGTTGAAGTTCCAACATGTTCAACCAGCTCTTGGCCTTTGAAATTGTGGTAAAATCAGGGGAACTTCCCGTGGTGGGTGCGTGCAGCACCTGGTGCAAACAGAACTCTTGGAGAATACCTACAGTACCCATACCTACTTCCAAGCATCCAAAACTATTTTGCCTTCAAACCATTAAACACCCTGCCTGGTTGGGAGCGAATGCCAATGCAAATACTACACAACAAAAGTGCAGCCCCAATTTTTGTGTGGTAATACTGATAACTGATAACTCACAATCTCAGTGTTTGAACACCGTCTTTTTCCGGCAACAAATCCATGGTCGGAAGTTGACCTATCCACCTGTCTCATCTGCATCTCTTGGAGGGTTTCCTTCTGCCCGACGGACCCATACGAACACCCAGATACACCGGGACCTCTCGACTTTTCGACGGATTCTGATGCGATCTTCCGTGCGAAAGCTTCCGTGCGTTTCCCAAAACGCGGTGCTCATCTGGCATTTCGGGGATATATGCTTTTACCATTTGTTGTGGCAAATGTGGTTCCACCGTTGTGTTCTCTCAATGGTACTCTTGGAAACCGTGCGCGATCAGTGAATTACTTTTTTGTTTGAAATTACTACATAATTCCATCATACTCCTGGAGGCTCAATTCAAAAAAGGTGCAAGTCATGGATGTCACGGTCTCAACCAAGTGCATAGCATGTATAGCGAGCCGCAACCACCGTGCCGCATGCAACCACCATGCCGCTTTTGGGAGAAGACGTGCCACTCACACGTGCCGGCCACCATTCATTCCGCCCGTTTGGTGGCGCCTTTCTGCCTTCATCCTTTCCGCCCGGTGTCGGATGCAGCTCATCCGCAGCTCCTCTTCCTCGAAACGACGAAGCGTCACCTCGTCAGCTTCCTGGGCTCAGCGGACCGGAAGGCTCGACTGAGCAATGATCACGGTGCTGGTGAGAACGGTCCGGGGATAGCTCGTCTGAAGAACCTGATAAAAACAAATAAAAAACAAAACACAACTATATATATATAAACATCTCATTGCATTACATGGTAATATAGAGATTGAACTCCACAGCTTACGTCCCGCAATGGCTCCATCTTTCTTCTCTCCACAGAGTCCCTGTCGACCTCACGCAAGGCAACCTGTGACTCCCACAGGATTTGCGTTGGAATGCTGACAGAACTACCATATGGCAAAGAGACAGTCACACTGTCCACCAGTTGCTCCCTCTGGACACTTCAGAGAGAATCCCTGGAACTCGCTACCATGGGTACATCCTACACCAAGGATAGTCCCTATCCGCAATGGATATACAAGATGAGTGGAGCTACCAACAAGGGTAGTCGACTCACCAGGGTGGGGGTGGGCCTTCAAGCAAGTTTGGCTCAGCACCTTGAGCAAAGATGAACAACGTATGACACATGTAATCAAAGAGATGAAGTATGCAAACCCAAAACCTTCCAGACCTGATGCATGAACAAAAACAACATCGAAACATGAACAGCCGTTCAAAACATCCTCAAAAAAGTGTGTATTGTGTGTCGAAATGAGTTGACATGAGTTGGACAAAGTTGAGTCGCTGTCCCTTTAGTGAACCAATACAAAAGCTGACCGGCTGGTCCCTTCACTTGTCATCATTTTTTCGCGACGTGTTTCTTGACCTCTTTCCCTTAGTAGTGAAACCGATTCCCCGAAAATGGTTGAGCAAAGTCCCACTGAGGCCGAAGACTTTTAACAGCGGCCATCATTGGGGTGACGTTCCGGATAAACCGCAATACTTCACTAGACAGCCAGGTTAGTGGCCAGCCAGGTTCAATTTCTCAAACGTCAAACACCACGCAAGTCTAAAATGGAGACCTATGAACTACGGACTATGGATGTTCAAAAATCACCCTAGGGCTCCAACTACATTCTGAAAAGGTGGTTGGGGTTGGTGGCATGGGTGTCTAACTACCTTCTGAGGATGTGATTAGAGCCTAATTAGGGTAAGAACGAAAACAACAAAATGGGTCTCTGAATTTGACGACTTCCTGAAATTTGCAATAATTATGGTCTCACCGGCGAGACGCCAAGAGAGGAACGTACTCCAAATACGACCTGCCGATAAAGCTCACTACCTGGAGTGTCAAAGTATCTTGGAAAATGGGTACAAGTTGGTACAAGTACCTGTTCTTTATGGGTGAGTCATGTCCCATTTTCTAAGGTACTTGAAGTCGGGTCCAGGTATGCCTTGTGGGATGGTCAAGAGTCAAGAAGCACTCGTTTCAGAACTCACAGTGTGCATTGGACCTGTTCCTGTGGTCTTCGTCGACGGCAGAAACTTCCGTCGTGCGAGGCGGGATCTGCCGTTTGAGTTGACCAAGAGCCCCAATCAAATCGACTCGATTGTGAACACATCGAACCAACTGAATCATATCTGATCTGGCTCGGCCCTGGCTGAAACATTGGGTAAAATAGGTGACCCAAAAAACCATGGGGAGCCGAACAACTGCTCTCTGGTCACCGATGTCTTTGGCTTGCGGCCAGGTCTCTTCTTTGGGCTCTTCTTCGAGAGGCTCCAGATTCTCCCTTGGAGCACCCAGAAGGTGGTGTCAGGAAACACGGGAAAAACCTCTCTGGTCACTCTGGTCGTTTCCGTTGGTGTCTACAGATTCTGAAACAACATCTGGTCTTGGGTTGCAAGTGGGGTGAAGTTCATTGCGGCGGTTTTCTGGCGCGAAGTTCGCGGTGGCACTGCTCCGGAATCCATTGGCTTCACCATGCTGCACCACCTTCAAGCTAGCAGCTAGGAGCTTGGAGGGTTCCTGGAGGAGGTGTCATAAGAACAGCCTGGTGCCCAAGAAGCTCTGTTGGATGTCAGCTTCTTGTCCCTTCTGACATGCCAAGCCGGGCTATCGATTCCAACTGATTTGGCCAATCAAACTCCGTTCATTGGTTGGAACAATGTCAGCCTTAACTCAATCCCACCCGTTTCGGGATTCGCCTCGTTCGAAAGGCCCGAAAAGAGCTCGAACGGACAGGGCCTCGTCGAGGTGTCAAACTGGGCAGTCTTACATCCTGTGGTCAGACATCGTCGTCACCACTGCCTTAAAGGGGGGGGAAGTGTTTCATGGCGTCCGCTCGCTTCTCCAGTGTCTTCCGCTCCGCTCCGCTCCGAGCGCCGCTGTCAGCACCGGCTGAGCGTCATGATGTGATTGGTGATGCTCGAGCTCAAACTGGAGAAGATCATCTCGTCGACCTAGAAGTGACGGGACGGAACCGCTCGACCTCGACTTCCCTGGCGGGTCGATTGCGGGCGATTGTAGGTATTACTAAACACAAAACAACACAGAACAATCACAATTCTACCAGCTGCTTCCGGGCTAGGGGTCACCTGGCTGGACATCTCCACACAGGTCACCACAGGTCTCCAGACAGGGCACCCTGACAGGAAGCGCTAGGTATAAATTAAAGTAAACAAATGTAAAAAGAAAACACAGAAACAAAACAATACGCAGTCGCCCACAAGGTGTTCATTTGGAAACCCAGCGACGCGTGGGTAGTGCAGAATCACTTACTAGGTTGTCAAGTGGTGACAGATATTGTGCATCTGTCACTCCTGAATACTCCTGATGGTTTTACCCTTTTCACAGCCCCCGGAAGACGGTGTTTGTTATTGAAGCGAGGAATCAACCACTTATAGCTGGTGCTTCCACTGTGTTGTAGCTTAGTAGCTTAGCTATGCTGCATAGCAGCCAGCTAGCCATGCGTCTGGAGTCTTAAAATGTCTGGAATCAAGTGTTTAGTCCGACTGACTGGACTCCAAAACATCACCTTCATGTCGCTTCCTAAAGGGTCCTATATAGCACGTCGCTTCATGTCTTTTGCAATCCAGTGGCATTCAAAACAAAGCTTAAGGCCATTGCATTGACCACGACATCCATAATCCCTGCGGTCTCCATCAAGTAGTGGACACCAGATCGTGTCACGCCCAGCCAGAGCAGGCACTTGGGCAGGAGGATAAATATCGCCTTGTCGTAAAGTTCTTCCAAAGAAACAAACAAAATACAGGTCCAAAGACACAGTAAAACCTTGCAAAATCTTTGTTGAGTCGTGTATAGTAGTGTCTTTGTATGAACAACTTCAATCAAAAGGTCTTTGACCTGTAGGGGACCTGAGAAGTTGAATCTGAGCCGACTCCACTCCTGAAATTTCTGGAATCGGATCTATATAAATAGAGAAGGAACACGCCAAATACGATGCTTCTTTGAGATTGCTTACTTGCCCAAACCATGCAAATAGGCATTTAAAAATATGTTAACAGAGGTTTCCGGTGCGCTTCAACATGTGAGAATTTCTTCAAAGGACAACGCCTTTGCGTGGATCAGCCGAGCAACATTCAGAAGCTTCCAATGCAAAGGCATGCCAGCCACTTGAAAGAGCACCAAGTCGAGCTCACCATGATCATGGAAATCCCTTGGAGCGGCACGATTCGTCGGTGTCGTCCACCGCTGTTATGATGGATTTGAAGGTCACAAGTTAGCCAACAACACCATGAGAGCAACAACACCACCAGGCTAGTCTTGCAAGTAGTTCTAGATAGGCCGGAGCCCAAAAAAAGGTGATTCTCCCTCTGCAACCCCTGGTCCTTGGTCCGAGCTCATCACCTTTCTGATCCTTCATTGAACTTCCTTACCCTGCTACACAGCTCCCCAAACTATAAAACTCGTAGCATGGTATCTAGTTCAGACACACACACACACATACATTGACGCCGAATGTTTCGTGTGCATGTAGCACAAATCATTTCGTGTGCGTGCAGCATAGCACAAACGAAACCAACCAAACTCTCTTAATGGACCATCGATCAAATTACATAAAATTACACTATACACCAAACACGAATCAACAAAAACGACTCAGAACACGAATGTTTTGTGTCTGAAATACCCTGTCATCACTCTGTTTCACGACTTTCGACCTGCCGGCCATTTCGCACCCCATGGAGATTTTCACCACTCCTGCGCCGCACAACGTCCTGTGAGGCCCAGTCTCTTCACTGCATCCTTGTGCGCCCAATCATGTTGTTTCAACTGGATCCAGCTCTCCGCCTTCGTAGGCGTCAACACCAACGTCCTGCACCGGCTGAGGGGCCGGGGAACAACACACGGAGAAGAGAGAGCACCGCGCCGACGCCGGAGGTGACAAGTGCCCGCACCCACGCCCACAGAATCAAACATTTCAGGGGTGACCCCCTACGCTAAGACATGCTAAGACTGCTTGACAAAGGTACAGTAAGATAAAGTAAGTACAGGAGTTCAAAACCATTTTACACAAAGACCCTAACATCCCCGCGCCCCAACGGCGTCTGGTTGCAACATCGAGGAGTGCCAGGTTGAAGAAACATAGCAAAAAACCTAGCAAGAGGCTCCCGTCCTTTCTCCCAAACCATTCAATCCAACCCATTGAGTCTCTTCGTTTTGGAACCTGACCCCAGCTGGTTTCCAGGCATGGGCTTGTCACTAGCAGCAAACACCCATCTTGGAGGGTCCAGGAAGCTTGACTTTCGAGGTCCAGGAAGCTTCAGGTCGGAATGCCCCAGAAACCACCCCAAAAAGGAACACAAGCGTTCCAACTTGCTGAGTCCCCTAGTTCTTCAAGCCTTCGAACTTGCTGAGTCCCCTGTCATCCCTCCGACTTCTACGGATGGATGCGCGGATCCGATGTGCCGGTCTTGATGTTGTCGACGCTGTCAAGGAGGTCGGTCATCGTGGACAACAGGAAAAGAGAAATGCAAGCGATACCTGGCATGGAACCACTCCCCCCTGATTCGGAGCAGAAATCATTCCACCCATGTGGTGTTTCGCACAACAATCAGGACGAGCTATGGCTACATGAGGCTACATGGCTATGGAAGAATTTGGCAGGCAGCGAGAGCTGAATAAGGAGAGTATGTCTTTGTCTTGCTAAATTATGCTTCCCTTGCCAGGCCACAGGCAATTACTGGAGGACGCTGGAGCTGTATTCGGCAGCTGTTGTGTCGTGAAACAAAAGCAGGGCTTCAGTGACAGATTCCATGCGATGGTTTGTAACACAATTCTATTCTTCCCCACCAAACACGAAACCTCATCGATCAGCTCCCTATCACACTTCCTGCCACGACACTTTCAATCTCGAAGCTGACTTTGGTGCAAAATCAAAACACAAAAGGTGTAAGATGATGCAACTGTTGTTAGACGATGTTAAGGGGAATTCTGACCCAACAACGATAGGTATACCATGGTACTCTGGTTCAGAACTATACCATGTGCAGGAGACCGTATACAATAACTTCACATATGTTACTAGCTGTTCCATCCATGGTTGAGCCGAGCAACTTCCCCAAAATCTCCCTACTCCGGACGGGTCAACCAGTTCTTGCTTCTTCGAGCGAACGGTCGTTCGTTCGACGACGGCGTGACCGTTCGCGCGGGCTCTTTCGGCCATCTCACGGGGTCTCGAAAAAATAAACACCGGTGAAAACCCCAAAAAGATCTCCCGTGCTTGGGGGACAGGTGTTGTTTCACCACATTCATGCTGGCATGGTATTTGGTTCCGACTTACAGCCAGCTGGCGGCAGTAGAAATTCTCCAGACCATACCTCGGTGTCGGTGAAAGAAAAACGCCAAACACCCTCTCGACGGCGTGGGACTTGGACTGTGAAGCCATGTACGGACTTTGCCAGCAAAGCAAGAAGCGTATGTGGTAGGGAAGGTGATGTGAAGTGTGAACTGGGAATTGGATACTCTGAAGCTTCATGGAGCTAATTTCAAGCTTTTTGGAGCTTCAGGGAGCTACATGGGCCAACGTCTCTGGAACCTGGTCTTCTCTGGAACGACAAGCTGTGCCCAAGAGAGTAGGTGAACGCCCAAGGAACCGCCGCCCTGAAGGGTCTTCAGATGTCTTCAGTATCATCAACCAGATGCTTGTATGAGTTGGTCTCTACAAAGGGAAACACCCAACCAATTGATGGGGCTTTAAAGATGGTTTTAGTATGTGTTAGTCTGAGAAGCTTTCCTTTAGAGGGTCTTAGTTCGGGCCCCCCAAAATCCATGAAACGCCGACGGTGCCAAAAGAATCCCTCCGCACACGCACGTGTGAGGGAGCAGAAACAGTGGCATGTCACACCCAGAAACGGGGCCTTGGGGTGCAAACCAGGCGGAAAGAGCGGACATGTGGGGTGTTGACTTATGATGATTGATGTCCATGGGATCGGCAGGTGCAGTTGATGACATGGCATTCTGCATGCAGAAGCACGCCTTCTAGAAGGCAAAAGTGGACGTAGGAGTCATAAAACAAGTCTCTTCAAACGAACCTGAACCTCATTGGTCCAAACATCAGGGGACCGGCCATGCGCCGGGATCTGCGAGCCAAGCAGGCAAACTGATCATGAAAAACCCACTGTTTAAGGGCCATGAAACAGGGGGCCGTTGATGGGCGTCACGTTGACCGACCTCCCACCCGGCGGGTCGTTTGCGCGCCACGATCCGCGCCCAAGCGGCTCGCCCGGATCCACGCTTTGGCTAACATCTGAGAAGGGAGCGACCACCTGGTTAAAAGGGCAACACACAAGCTGTTGAAGAGGTAAACTGGGAATGTAGGATGTGAACCTGCCCATGCTGCCGTGAGCTGTTTTCCTTTGAATCTACGAATCAATTTCTGTGATTGGTGAGATATGAAGGATGCACACTCTGAGAAATACTTAGAATCGGTGAGTAGCTGCTGCAGGTCCCGCCCAATATAATTGAACACTACATTGGGTCTCTCGGGAACCTTGTGGCAACTGAGACTTACAAGCCGTGCTTCTCCCTCTGAATATATTGCATGGCCATTTAATCTGTTTGCCAATGCTGCGAGTCTCTCAAAAAGGTGATCGGTGGCTTTCCGTGCCAAAAACTAGACCTACAGTTGTCTTAGTTGTCTTGAAACAAACATAGTACTTCAAACTTCAACAGTGGGTTATGGCATCTTGGGATATCCCGCAACCCTCGGGAAATCTGGTGAAACCACTCGAACATGAACAAAGTGGATGCCCCCTCCAATGTGTTCAACTGATCTCATGGTTTTGGGGGTGCAGGTACTTTAGAATAACACATGAATCCCCCCTAGCTGGCTGGTTGAAAAGCATTTGTCGCAAGCCAAGCGGCCTCCAAACTCTGCTGCACAAAAGTACGAGTACTCCAGATTCCCTGCGTCGGTGAATCACTAAAATGGCAGGGCGTGCGGAGCGTTGCATGTGTTTCCCAGCCTAACCCTGCATGGAGGTGTTTGTGACACGTCCAAGCCCCTGCTGACAAGGGGAACAGCATCAAACAACCATGTCCTGAGTCCTTTGGGATCACCCCGCTCAACTCCCTCTGTGTCTTCTTGTCTTGGAGCCACGTGTTCACGTGGTCCTTACGTGGTCCTTGCTCCCGAAAAGGTCTGTCGGAAAAGGTGTCCCAAAGTTCACATGGTCTCACCGGACAAGAATAACTTGAGGGCTCAAGACACGCAAAGAAGGATCCTTGACTTGAGACGTGATGTCATTCCTCAACAGGCATCAAGCCTTAAAACAATCAAACAAATCCAGCTCAACTTCATGGCCGGCAACGTCCTGTGATTGAACTCCAGCCCTGAAGTAGCAAATATATGCAAATATGAAGACTCCGGGAACCGAGTCTTAGTTGACCACAACTTGGCTCTCAATGAAGGTCCAAAAAACTGGGCAAACATCTGAACATCCATGGTACACAGTACATATGTTCCTCCGCAGTTTGCAACTCTCTTGCTACCTGCTATGGTTTCCCGTGCTGTTCATATAGAGGACATATTGATCCTCCATATTATGTTGGATGACAGGAGGCTGGACTCGATGTATAAACAGGAGTATAGAAGCCACTGCACCTGATCAAAGACTCAAATCTTGTAAAAGGTAACCCCCCCAACAAATTTAACAACCACAACTTGACCTTGAACCTTAAAGAAGCGGGCGAGATGACAAGGGACTCCCAGGCTTTGTTTTTGGGGCTCGAATCTTGCGGAGCGATCCGGCAAAAAAAAAACACGATGGATGGTTCTGTGAAACAAACTCCTGGGACTTAGGCCCTCCAAGCCCACACTAAATCTCTTCTCAAGTGGCATTTGAAGCCCAAATGGGGTTGGGTGATCAAAAAATGGAAGGATCAAACAAGTGAACCAAAGCGATCCAAAGAACAAAAAAAAGGATCAACAAAAAACACAATCCAGCGACGTTCAATCGAAGCAAAGGACAAACGAGGATCAAAACACAAAGCAAAAGTAGCGACTGCAGTGGCAGCCTCAACAAAGGTAGGACTGGAAGAGACAAGGCAACATAACATAATGTCCTAGTACGTAGCGGTAATAGTGGTAGTAGTCGCAGTAGTACTAGTACAGTAGCAGCGGCACGGGGAGTAGTAGTACGTATAGCAGCAGCAGCAGCAGCAGCAGCAGCAGCAGCAGTGGTAGTGGTAGTGGTAGCGGTAGCGGCAGTGGTAGTGGTCGTGGTGGTAGTTGTCGTAGTAGTAATAGTAGTAGTCGTAGTGGTAATGGTAGTGGTAGTCGTAGTGGTAGTGGTAGTAGTACTAGTAGTAGTAGTAGTAGTAGTAGTCGTAGTGGTAGTGGTAGTGGTAGTAGCAGTAGTAGGAGGAGCAGCAGCAGCAGCTTCTTCTTCCTCTTACTTTTACCCTCGGGTGGATCCCAAGAGCTATGAAGTTATGCTACGTTGAAATGCCCATTGCTTCTGAAAAACTTTACCCTTGAGTGGCTCACAAAAGGTCTGCCGCGTTTGAACTGCTCTTTCCTTCTCTAAAATTGTACCCTCGATTGGGTAACAATTGGTACTGTCTTCCACCCCAAGAAAATCCCCATCGTTTGCAGAAACAAAATTCTACCTAGCCTATCGGATCTGTCCTCCTTCCTTCCTTGCTTGCTTTCTGTCTGTCTTTCTTCCCTTCTGTGTGTTCTTTCTTTCTTTCTTTCTTCCTGTATATATTTATCCTTTCTTTCTTTAATTTCTTTGTTTATTTACCCTTTCTGTCTTTCTTGCTTTCTTTCTCTCTGTCCTCATTGTTCTTTCTTAACCCCTGTTTTCTTGATAGCCTCCCCCGCCCCCGGCGACCACACAAATTAAAGGGCCCCCAAAAAAAACAAAACGCACGCAGTTGTCACGGTCCAACAGGCACGGTCCATTCGATATCGAAGGCACAAAGTTGTAGAGACGTGGATACGAGAAGTTCGTGCCCAACGGACCGATGCAGTTCGTGGCATCCGGGCAATCCTGCGGACGAGACCGGACGCTCCGGAGGTCTGGCCTTTTCAGAAGACGGTGTGGATACATACGCAGAGTACATTCAGACCATGTGAAACATTGTGAAACAATGGATGTATGTGTTATTGGGTAATATTAGGATATATGGTGTCCATCTAACCAAACTACTGGGTGGCGATGCGGGGATGTACATGATGCACTTCTACTCATGGTTGGTGCAAATTCAGTGGATTGGTTCCCCAAGCTATTTCTGATAGCTGATCAGTCTTGGTGCGACTAAGTGCTTTGGGAACAGGATACGATCACGGCCACAGCTTCAATTCCGTCGGGAAAAGAAGGACACAATTTCGCACTCCAAGCTCAAATGAGTGCTTCCAAACACCAATGGCAGTGTCTACTTCACCCATCTTCGCGAGTGGAAAACCCCACCTGTTCGGAAGACAAGCCGGATCCTTGCAGGGGAGTGGATGTTCCTTCACCACTTTTCAGAAGTTTGGCTGTACTCTAGCCCGCACCGAGCCAAGTCTCCCCATCACACCCTGCGCGGGAACTCGACCGAACACAGAGTGTGTCCTGAATGGAGCGGCCGAAGTCACAGAGATGCATTTGCCCAGCGAAGAGGAACCACAGGTTGAACTCTTCACCGATCATGGAGAGCAAAAATGCCTGCTGTGAGGAGTTCGAATGGGTTGTCATGGCCGAGTCTGAGTCTAACATGGCCGAGTCTGAGTCTAAGATCACAAGAGAATTGTCGGTATGAACCCAAATTGAAGAGTCAGAGTTCTGGAAATACGAAGCTCCAACACAGAAATCGACACAGCCCTTAGTCAACTTGCAGGCTCTGTGTCTATATCCAGCCTGCAGTAGGAAGTTGAGTACAGTAAAAAAATAAGTTCTCAAGACCACCTCAGCCGCTTGCACACACAAATGATGCTGTGCAGCGTTCAGAACATGGTGTGTGGGAGTTCTCCTCGCTTTTGACTGTTACCATTGGGGAAGAAGTGGAAGAACCTCAAGCTTTGGAAAACTCCAGCAGTTTGAACGGACATGTGTGCCACATGGCACTGAAGTTGGACACAACCTTGGAGCACTTGACGACTTCGGTTCTTCTCGCTTCAAATCGAAAAACACTTTGCTCGGACTCAAATGTCATGGAGTTTTTATTTCTACCTAATATGGTTGTCAGCAGCTTGCAGCTTCTTTGACACACCTACTTCTAGTGGCCACACGTGACGTGTGGACTTCATCCTCAGTGCAACGACTTCTGGAAGCTCTCTAGAAAAAACATGCCATTAGTGATCCTTTTGCACATCTACTTTTCTGTGGTGCAGTACTAGTACCATGGTTTCCAATCCAATTCATACCAGCATCAACTCTGGACGTAATCCCTTTCCTTGCGGACACTTTCAGCTGGGTCCCAAAACATGCCGTTTTGACCCAATGCAAAGGTGACACACTCTGACACTTGTATTCAGTGAACTCAATTCCCAGGTGAAATGGCGATGGAACAGCAAGGTGGCAGAGTCCGTGAAAAGGTATTGTTTAACAAAGGTTGATGCACATCTGCAGCTCACAAGATCGGCGGTGTCAAACGTCGGCGCGGCACAGCTGTAAGGAAAGGTTTGGGGGTGGTAGCATGAAAGAACCATGAAACAAACCGTGGAAAAGTAGGGTAACAGCTTGTCCAAAAGTTGAAGCAGGTACACATCAGGACGTCTCCCGATGCATCACCAGAGATTGTGGACGTCTTCGTTGGCAGTGATTCCACAAACTCTGTCACTGCCCCCTGCATGTCGAAACCCTTTGTCCAGGGGTGGACACACACAAATCGCCGGCTTCGGCGCTTTTTCAAAGAACGGTGGCACAGACACGGTGCCGCTTGGCGGCGCGTGCGTGGAAAGCCTGAATAGATACCTAAAAAGCCTTAGAAACAAAAGGAAAGAAACACAGAAAGAGCAGCGCTAAGAGGGCAAGAGAGAAAGATAGGCGTAGAAAAAAATGACAAATGAATACTTAGCCCTTGACTGGGGTAGGGAAACGAGCCGCAAGAACAACCTAAAAAGCCTGAGAGAAAGCCCAACAAACGACAAAAAACGCAAGAAGGAAAGCGGGGGGGCAGGGAGGGGGTGTATGTCCATGTGTGTGTACGTGTGTGTGTTTGACTACCTAGCACTCTAGAATTACTGAATACTTAGACGAAGTGAATTAGGTGCACTAGTTAGGGAGCGGGACTTTAGTCTTAGACCGCCCGGGTAGGAAAGACTAGAACAGGAACAACACAGGGAAAGGCACCGACACACAAGTGTGTCGAGTACCATTTCCCTATGTTGCCCTAAATAGGTAGGAGTAGAACACAGCGGGGGGGGGGTTCGGGGAACCTGCCTCATGGGGGGTGAGCACCGTTTTATAGCCCGGCGGCTGTCGAAGCAATACCGTTTTTTGGGCCCGGCGGCCCATGCATCAGTTGATTCTATGGGGGTGGCCGTGACTTCCGGTGAAGGTCCAGTGAAAAGTGGTACGTTGGGGTGGTTGAATTCCGATGCAAAAAACAGCGCCCCTGTGACGGGGATCACACTCAGCACCCGAGTGGGACGGCTGAGCGAAACACACTCTGACACTTGTATTCAGTGAACTCAATTCCCAGGTGAAATGGCGATGGAACAGCAAGGTGGCAGAGTCCGTGAAAAGGTATTGTTTAACAAAGGTTGATGCACATCTGCAGCTCACAAGATCGGCGGTGTCAAACGTCGGCGCGGCACAGCTGTAAGGAAAGGTTTGGGGGTGGTAGCATGAAAGAACCATGAAACAAAACGTGGAAAAGTAGGGTAACAGCTTGTCCAAAAGTTGAAGCAGGTACACATCAGGACGTCTCCCGATGCATCACCAGAGATTGTGGACGTCTTCGTTGGCAGTGATTCCACAAACTCTGTCACTGCCCCCTGCATGTCGAAACCCTTTGTCCAGGGGTGGACACACACACATGAGAGTGTATATTAAAATAGGGCAATCCGTAGACCCCAAACCACACAGCGTGGCCGAAAAAGTCGCGTGGGGCACACATAGCTCCAAACATCGCACAGCTGAGCTCTGGGCGGCGCAGAAGGTCCCCGGCCAGTCGCAGCTTCGGGCGATTTGTGGGAGAGCCTGAGATGGCACGAACGTGTCTGATCAGTGGCACCAGGGGATCCCCTTTGACAAAGAATTGGTGATGCGGAAGGAAGAAACGAGAAAGAAAGGAATTGGGTGGACTCCAGTCAGTTAATGTCAGTTATATATATAACTATATATAGATGGGGCAGTGAACTAGATGAGTGGAAGTTCTGACACGATTGGGCACCATGGAGTTGGCACACATGAGAACCTCGCCACAGACTTGGGCCCAAGTTTTTTTTTGCATGCTTTTTTGGGGAGTAAACGATCCATTCAGTTCCTGCAAAGCATGGCATGCACACCATGGACGATCCATCCCCACCGATCTCCTGGTCCCGAATCCACTGTCACATCCATCCAGTCTCCTCGTTTCACCGGTCGTATCGCTTCCGGTCGCATCGATCTGGACCATCCACATTCAAATCAAATCCGTCCCACTTGTAAAGCCCCCAAAAGAACATCAAGAAGACGGCCGTCCAGCCCCAAAAGTAATAAGAAACATATTTATAAAGCAAACTAAAGCAACATGTCTATTAGTATATATGATTAGTTGTTTTGCAATGTTTTGCAGGTTTCTGTTTGATCTTGATTCTCGGAGGACCCACAAACACATCCCTCCAAAACGTCCAGCAACGATGGCAGCACCATAGATGGAGGTCTTCTGAAGGCAGCAGCTGCCATGACCACTGATAAACCAGCCTAGGCCATGTGGTCGCAGCCAAATGGACACCAAAAATCCATCAAAACCAGGACCATCCGAGCAAATTGTCCGGTCATCTACTGCCCACATCCTGCAGGCGTCTCGAAGAGATCCGGGGCTCAAAGCAATGTACGAAGCAAGAAGCAAGCATCGGGCATTGGAACATGATGGACCATGTCTCTATGCACACCATCGAAGATACAATAAGTCATGACCCCGATCGACCCCCCTGCATTGCAGTTTTCCGTCACTCACATTGCTCAATCCATGCTGCATCTGCTTGCAGCTGCGGAGCTATCATTGCCAGAGCTGTCAAGAATGGAGATCAACTTCCCCGCGCCCAGCTTCGCGGAGTTCTGGGCATCGCGGAGTCGGAGCGACTTGATGGAACAAAAACGGACTTTTATCGAATGGGATTCCGTTTTTTTACCAACAACCCTTTTTTCTGACCCACATCCATTTTTGTCTGACCCACAACCCTTCTTTTCTGACCCACAACCCTTCCTTTCTGACCCACAACCCTTCTTTTCTGACCCCCAACCCTTCTTTTCT
>CAXAMN010022373.1:624879-638447 GCA_963970005.1 Durusdinium trenchii | reverse complement strand
GACCCCCAACCCTTCTTTTCTGACCCACAACCCTTCTTTTCTGACCCACAACCCTTCTTTACTGACCCACAACCCTTCTTTTCTGACCCCTCTTTTTTGTGACCCACAACCCTTCTCCTTTCTTTCTGACCCAGAACCGCGATCCGCCCACTTTCTTTTTGACCCCTAGCCGCATAGCCCTTTTCTATAGCGACCCTTCTTCTTTCAATTGGATCCGCAAGCCTTCAGTTTTGATCCATATATCTTGTGAAGTAAGGGCAGAAATAATTACATTAGACAACACAGTCAAAAACAACATTGCTCAACACCTATTACAGGCTCAATGATTAAAATTAGCTATTTCCGTATCACACGATCACTCAAACCTTCAATGCTAGAGGTGGTGAAATTAAGCTGTGTATTGTAAAATAATCTTCTAAACTGACTGGTGCCTTCATCAGCTTGTTTAGAGCACCTAGAAGTGGCAAAAACCTAAACCGTTTCTTGCCAGATATGTATACAAGCGATGGAACAACTTCTACAATCCAATGATATATGGAAGAATTAATGACACAGGAGCCGCCAACACAGAAGACTAATATGGTAGAGGTTTCCAAGATGCAACACGTAATTTAAGTTGGCAAATTCAATTGAGCAACTCACAGAAATATCCAGAATTTGAAAGTCAAAGTTTATCAGAAGCGTTTTGTTATTTAAGAAAAGCTATACATTACATGAACCCAGACCAAAAAAGTTTTTAAGTTGTTCTTATCAACAATACAGAAGTAATAAATTTGTAATAGGTATGTCATTTGAGAAAATGGCGGACGTCAATTTGACCGGATACAACGCAAAAATGTCGGGAATTACAAATTTCACAATCAAGGGAACAGAAGGAGCACTTGACCCTAATCAGCAAACTACTGAGGTTTTCGGCCACATGCTTTCATAGACTGTTCTGGAATTGAGAGAAAGCGGAAGTGCTGTACATGATGAAAAATATCCAAATAATACTATATACAATGATGAAATACGAAAAAAGAAATGCAAAGACTGGCAACCGTGTTCATCTTCAAAAGCAGTTAATGAACTTCAGCCCCTTTGATTTGAGGGATACTTCATATCTAGACCATTTACATACAGAATCGAAATTAAGGCAGTCAAGGGAAGCAATGCTTTTATTAAGAAAAGACATGATAGAAGCGAACAAGAGGTCTAATTATGGACAGCATAACTAATGAGTTATCTCCTCCAAACTTACCTTACATGTCAAAGCAACATTTAGAAGACAGAGTTAAACCACTTAAACATCTAGCTTTTTCTTAAACTTCTTTATAAAAGTAATATCCAAAATGGAAAGCCAACACTAGCAATTATAAACCCTTATGGTAAATATGGACTAAAGAGACGACCCACATATCAAGAGATTGCTAATCTGATAAAAGGAAAATGAAACCATAACAGGCGACCTTCCAGACAGAACCGGTACATTCTTCAAGGCATCGCCAGAAGGCAGTTTCTTTGATGGATTAGAGCACCTAGAATTATTGAAGGAACAACAGAACAGAATACAAAAAAGGCAGATGAGGGAGTTATTAATAAGACAGACTTTAGGATGTGGAACATTTAGTGTAGAAATGTTAAGACACCAAGCAATGGAAGCATCACCACCACAAGCAGAAACACACACAAACGACTTCATGCAGTCAACATCAATTCAAGCGCAACTACAAGAAAGAGCAAGACAATCTTAGGTAGCAATTGCTACTGGCCTCATAGGAAGCAGCACAATGTGCATTAGCGTGCATTAGTGCCTATTAGCGTGCTCATGGACCCCTTCCTGACGCGACCACTCTTTTTGGCTGGAAAAGCTGGTTGTACCTGTCTGTGGGCCGGTGGGGAAAATGGCCACTAGATGTCATCTGCATCTCCCAACAGATCGAGAGCTTTTTGACGCTTTGCGTCAAGCTCACTGCCTTCAGGCTGCTCAGCAGCTGGCTCCGGATCAACTTTGGTGAGAAAGCGGCCTTCATACTTTCGCTTTTCACCTTTCTTCTCGCCCTCTTCCAAGAGCACTTTGAAGTTGTCATTGGCGAGCACATTGACAACCCCAACTTGTCATTGTAGAAATCCTTTTGCTTCGTGGCCTTTGTGCGGACCTCTCCAGGAGATTGGGAAAAATCTTTCGAAAGAGAACGTGATCTTTTTAGGCAATAACTGGACTCAACAAGTTTGGAAACGAAACCTCTGCATGTTTCGGTTGTTCCCAGAAAGGGCCTTATCCCCAATCACTATGGCCACCGTCGGAGAAGGAGAGTGAACTCCTGTCGGCAGCTTGGTCGGAGCTGCAGGGGCTGTCTCCTTATCCTCTTTCTTTGCCAAGGCGTCTTTTGCACTGGGCGGCGTGGAGTTGTCAGACGCCGGCTTGTACTTCGACAAGAACTGCAAGGAAGGGATCTCTCGGTCCAAGTCCTGCGCCCAACCGATTCAACGTGGCCCTATATCACCCGTGATTAGGACAGCGTGACTGATGCCAAAAGAGAACCTTTAAACTTGTCCAGCTATTTCGAAACAAAAACTTCCCTAGAGCCACCTTCGGTGGGATAGAGGCGGCCAACTTCTGCAGGGAATCCGAATGCTCTTCTTTGAAATCATCATAAGAGATCTCGGTGTAACCTGTGAGGCTTCAGGGAGGCTTCATCATGCAGATGAGAAACAATGATGGCCGGCGCTTTTCCTGATTGACTCTGCCAAATTGTTGAAGCCTCAAAGGTCAACTCTGCAACATTACCTCTCTTGATTATCTCTGTGAAGGCATCCCTCACTTGGGTGATGTACGTTCTGGACAGAACCTCAGCTTCCTCAACCCCAAAGTCTTTGCACAACTCACTGAGGGACTGTGGGGGGGATATTGGGTGGAGCCAGTCCAGCCCTAATACACCATACATGCTGCACTCGCCCAGCTAGCTTTTCACCTTTGATCAAATCTACTTCAGCTTGCAGCTTCTTGCACTTGTGCCGCAGCTTTGCGCAACGAGACTGAAATTGTCGCACAGTCAGCGAACTTCTCAACTTACGACGCTTGAAGGCATCCAAGTTCAAATCATGCCGCAAAACTTCAATCAGCTCCCGTGATTTCTGTATGGATCGCTCAATGTGTGCCAAAGGATGCGATGTAGCATTCTGAACAAAAGCTTGCAGCAAGTTCTGAAGCTGCCACGCTTGTAAACGCACATTGTCCGACATGGGCGGTCATAAAAGGAAATCTGAAGATACAAAAATGAAAGGCTTCTCAAACAATGAACAGACAACATTCAAAGGCTACATTGTTTTGTCATGTGCCGAAGGGCCAGCAGTTAGCTAGTCCAGTGATCACTTGAGTCACTCTATTTAGGTCAACCTCTCCTTCTGGACGCCAACTAAAACTCATACACAGCATTGAACCTTAAAAGGCTGCCTATCACATTTGAGCCTGAAAAGGCTGCCGTCACATTTGAGACTACACTAACCGGGTTGTACCCAGGCGCAAGACACAATCTTTGATTCCTTGAAGGCCTGTGTGATTTGCAACCTAAACAATCTACAGACAGACAGCAACAAACAAGACAAGCACACCGTGGTTTATTAAGTAGAAGCGCTACACCAGTTATTGACATGATATTTGGTGGACTAAGAAGAAGAAACCGAAGATGAAGTAGAAATGCTGCCAGCAAGAGCAGAACGCGAAGCCTCGCGTAACTCACGTGAACAACCTGAACCTAACCAAGCAATATTAAAAAATATCACATACAGAACAGATGTAGCAACAATGAGCGTTGCTGCCCTGAAGTTTCAATTATGTTTGAGAGGTGTCGGTGTTGACGACCCTGATAAGGGGCAACATCCTTCTCTAAATTATACCTTGCATGGCCCACAAAAGGGTGAGTCAACTTGGCATGGCCACTTCCTTCTCCAAATTTTACCCCTGCGTGGCCCACACAAGGGTGAGTCAACTTAGCATAGCCACTTCCTTCCTGCATCCAAAAGTCCGTTCGTGCATCCGTGGTCGCCGCCGTCTTGGTCTTGGTCTCGGCGGATGGCTTCAGTGAAAGCTCTCGTGACAAGTCTCGAGCAGACCTTGGAGTTGCTGTCCAAAAAAAACAACAAACATCTGTCCCAAAAAGATTCAAAAGGATAATTTCATCCTATATGCCATAGGGACACTATGGGACACTCAAAAAAAAACAATATGATCCGATCCGTCAAAACCAGGAGACAGTGGAGGCGACTTCAGATCCTCTCGATCTCCTGGGCTGGGTCGCTGTTTCAACCTCGGCCCCTGGGGGACACCTTTCTCGGTGGAACAACTCCGAGGGATTTACCAGGTCCGGCGTCCGTTCCACCCGGCTAAGAGGGTCTATTTGCATCGCTACCCACCAAAAGGGTACACTGGTCGATTGGTCCGAACCGAACCCAGGGGGTCATTGCAGGGTTTCGGTCTCCCGGTCGTTGAGCTACATACACTCAGGGGTCGCAAAGGCCCCTTCTTTCAGCAGCCACCATCCCTTCGAATTCCCGTCCAACGCAGCAAACTGTGCTCGTGCCGATGAACAGCAAATGATTCGTAGAATTCTGATGTCTTCCCTTCTGAGGATAAAACCTTCAAATGAACAGCCATCATCCCTTGATATTCATTTATTATTCTGAGGATATCGGATTTGATCTTGGGCGTTCTGTTATCTGTTGGAAAGAAAAACGGTGTCTCGTCGATCGGCAGAGAAACCTATAAATCAAGATGTCATGCATGTGGTCTGAAACATGAGCAGAACGCCAATTGAGACTATGACTATGAGCGATTGTCTTGTAAACATACATTCTATAATATTCTATATAATTCTATCAACAAATACATGCATGGGAGATCGTGACTACTGCACCGCACTGATGGGATGCTAATGATGCTAATGCTATGTGTCCTGCTGATGTGTCGCACCCATGTGTCGGCACCCACGACAAGCACCGCTGGGCATCCAGGCGTTCGACGTCCTTTGCTGGTGCCCCGCCCATCATAACCTTCGCCTCAGCGAGCTCAGTACCCTTGTCGAGAGGTTCAGCGGAACGCACACCCGGACGGTCAAGCGAGACCTGACGGTCGAACGGCCGACTCCAAGCATCCAATGTTGAGCCATATCAGTGTCGTACGACGGTACGACGTACAGATACTGTTTCAAGCAACAAATCCAAAGTCAAAGTGTATTTCTTGGATTTTACCTTTTGCCACTGTTGTTCATGGGTGTTCTTCCATTTCAACAAAAACTCATTCTGGAGCTACAAGAGCTGCAGCAAGTAGCTCAAAGAATGCCGGTCAGAGCACAAAACACATTCATGTGTGCATGTCAAAACCCAGAATATGTAATATATAGTATTAATACTATATTGTGTTATATATGTACTATATAGTATAATACTATAATATACTATATAGTTATATATATATTATGGTTTAGGCAAACAGTCAATGAACTCTAAATGAATCTCAAAAAGTTATGGGTATCCATGACCAAACCTATCCCCCAGCACAGCAAACAAACTACCCACCTTCTAATGCCAACATATGCCAAAATCTGTTGACCTGATTTAAGATCCTTTTGACCCCGCTTCCATTCCGTTGGACAAGGTGCCAGTGTCCAACTTACTTGCGATTCATGGCAACGGGAAAAGCAATTAGGGATAACAAGTGGCGTAAGTGTCTTCTGACGTACAGTCGGGTTCCTTCCCGAAAGACTTGCAATAGTATAGTCTCGGCCTCAGAGTTGCTTTTCTTCAACAGGGGCTTGGACCAGCTTGAACTGGGAAGCTCAACATTTAAAAAAAGGGACACTTGTCAAGAGTGCAAGTTCTTTTGCTCTGCTTTCGAGCTAGGCCATCGCCCGGATACACCGGTCGTTGAGCCGAGAGGTGTAAGCACCCACCCGGACGAGGGAAACCTCCGCCGAGACTGTCCATGTACTGCGACCTGGAATTGATCTCTCCTGCGACCTGCGGATAAACAAGCAATTACAAAGACGCTTCGGATACCTGCACAATGTTACTGGTCTTGGATTCTCTGCACAGCCATAGAGGTTAATGGGAGTTTGGACCATCAGTAAACGGAAACAAACAAACAGACCCTTGCCCTTTCTGCGAAATCAGTGCGTTCGAGAATATGACACCAAGAGCTGCTCGATACTGGCAAGAACATCCAATGGGCCATCGAGGGTCAGTGCACCTTCCAATTTGAAACAGAAGTCGGAAGACCTTAAATACATCAATGCGAAGACTGTAATGACAATCAGCAAAGCATGTGTTCTCTGTTTGTCCGCTTGGAGAAGCTGAGTAAGCTGGTAGGTGGTCTTCTAACCCAATGACCAACCTCTACTTGGGCGTGTACTTCTAACCCAATGAGACCAACGGTTGTTTTCTACTTTCCTCCTTTCAGGGGGGTCTCTGGGAGGTCTCCTTATGTTAATAATTAATACAAACCTCTATACTCTATATATATATACTTACTTACGACTCGTTCATGATGCCTGAAGCGGCTGTGACCAGCTGCATGAACAACCAGGGTGAGTTCATGGATGGAATTGAACCCATCAAATCCCATTGAGTGGTGTAGAGGTCAAGACTCGAACTACGTCCCGGTGGCGATGAAGCTCTTCACATGCAGTGCGCATGGTTCTATTGGATCATACAACTTTACTTCCACAACACCATGGTGGCTTGCATACAAGTTCCCAAATGGACCAATCATGTGACTCCATCAACACCCCCAAACCCTAGCCACACGGTGAGCCTCCGTGCTGCTGGTGGCAGACTGGCCGCACCGGTGCGTGGAGGCACAACACCCCCGGTGTCTCCGGTGTCAATCGGAGGGACTCAGGCGGACTCCGGGACTCGGGACACCGTCGGCCACGTGCGTCCGTCACGATGTGACTGCTCAAGCTCAAGCTGGACTGGTGTCTGGAGTGGTGAAGGACCTCCCAAATCACATCTGTGACCAATGTCGCAATTCGATCACCAATCCCCTCCAAAGGCCTGGCATTCCGGAGGGGTTCTCAAGGACTCGCTGGGTGCCCAGCTGCACCAAGGCACATGAAATGACAGCTATAAGACTCTTTCACGCCATGCCTTTGACTGGATCTTCGTCCCACGTGAAACGTGACATCCTGGAGGCTTTAAATGTCTTTGAAACCTTTTCTGATGCAGGTGAAAAGGGTGATCAACAAACAAATGTGATGGCTGCCAGCTGAGCAAAATCCGGTCTATTTATCTATGTTTATCTGGTGTCTCTTGAATGAGGATCCAACCCCTGCCTGGAGCATGCCCAAGCGCCGTCGTCGCCAGGTGTACGCATTGCAAACCTAGCGAGTCTGCCAAAAGGACCATGTCGTACCACACAATCGTCCTAATGACAATTCTTGCAAAACTATATATCCCTGAGAGCTAAATCAATCACCCCAATCTAGAGCAGCAAAGGGCCATGGTCGCTGGACAGTTTCTTTGGGCAAATAAATGTTAGACGACTAAATATACAAAAGTCCGGTTGCCGCAGCTAAACTTGTATAGCAAACATCTCTAAGGCAAGTGTTCCCCAACATGTCGGAGAGATCATGAGATATCAGTATACCACGAATTGCTGCAATATGGCCACAGGAGAAACACCCTTCACAACTATGGTGTATCATCCGCTGGGTCACCCTGTAGGTTGCCCAACATTAACGGATAGAAAAGATACTGTACTGCAGTCAAGGCCTCAAAGCAGCCCAACTTGGTTTGTTTATTCTGCATGTTTATTCTGCACTGTCTGGGACTTCCCAAAGGTCACGAACTGAAGAAGCTGAGAGATGGCAATAGCTAGCTCCAAGGATGGGAGTTCTTCTTCTTCTTCCTCCTCCTCTTCTTCTTCTCCTTCGTCTCCTTCGTCTTCTTCTTCTTCGATCCTTCTCCAATTTCAACCTGGATGGAATCCACAGGTGTGCACAAGGACGACAAGCCACAAGCGCAGGAAACCAAGTAAAGTTTCGAAGATGGTCTAGCTTGCATTTGCCCATTAAACAGGTGCCGCGTTTAAAGTCAGTTGGAAACAAATGGGCAAGCCTCAAGCAACAACACATGAACCACCTAGACCGTCCACCAGTCCAGCCAGTGTTTTTGGCAGGGCGCTTTCTCCGCTTGTGTGAAAGGCTCCCAGCCGGCCTGAGCAGGTGCTGCTCCAGGAAGTCCAAAACAGTTTCCAAAGATTGGTGGGGTTCTCAGTATCTCAGAAATCATTCCCACGACTGAAGTGGGTCATTTAGCTCTGTAAACTGGGACTTAAGATACTGTCGCCGTCCTGGATCGAAATACACAGCCAAATCCTGCGTATAGTGCTGAGGCTGTGCTGTGTGGGTCTTCGATTCTTTGCTGGCCTGTCTTCAATATTGACAAGAATTGATCGCCCCAGTGAGCTGAGTGCAGTTTGATAAAGCTGCACACACTGATGCCCAAAAGGGATTCCTTTAGTGGAAAATGATACGTAGAAGAAGTTTTGAGGGTGGACTGGTTCATCTGAGCAGGAAGCAAACACCTTCGTCCCAAAAGTGCCTCCACGGGCGCCTGCACCGCGGGTGGTTCCGGCGAAGCCCTGAGACGGGACGGGAGGAAAAGGCTGTCAGCGCAGCCAAAGGATGAACAAGAACAAACTTCCTTGAGGGTCCAAGCACTTCCTAGGAGCAAGAACGCTACTAGGGGCTCGAACCCAAAGACCTTTAGGCTCCCGAACCGAGCGGAATCGAGTTTCGGAGAAAACTCAGCCGCAGCCCAAGTCTCAAAACATCCACACTCTATGTCTGGTCTGCCGTATGCCAACATGGATGGCCCCACCCAACATGTCGGGAACATGTGCCAGTCCCGAATACCAAATGTGGGTCATGGCACCCGGACCACGAATTTTGGGTCGACCAAATATCTGGTTGCTCTAGTCTAGTCATGTTCAGTGGTCCACCCGGGATCCTGTTTTGATGCTACGTTCGGAGCATTTTGGGCATCACTACTAGGAACAAGGACGCTACGATTGGGGCTCCTGGCCTTATACTTACTAGTAGCGTCCTTGTTCATAGTAGTAAGGCCTCCTTGCTCCTAGTAGCGATGCCCTTCGCCCCTAGTAGCGTCCTCCACCCCCTTGTTCAGGACTTCCTCACGGCTTCCCACGAGAAGTCTCGCCACTGACGGCCCCCACGGGATTTCCACCTTGGACAGTGGAAGGCCAGGTGGTGAGAGCGGGTCGGTGGGTCGTGTGGGAGCCGGCCTCGGGGTTCGTTTTTGAATATCTTTCTGCTTGATTCATCCTGGTTCATGGGAGTATTTGGTGTAGATATACTGTATAGACTGTATAGATGATTAAATATGTTGTATACCGGAGGCTGATTCCTTTAGGTTGCTTCACCGACTGAGTCTATCCTCATGCATGACCCCGACTCGCCGCGCCACGTGTCCGGTGTTTGGACCCACACGTCACACGAGTCCATGGTCCTTCCGCAGGGATTGGGATTGCACCTCTGTTTGCTGACGAAAGGTTCCTCGTAGCGTTCAGTCAACAGTAAGACCTGGTCAATAGTTCACAGGTCTGGTACCACAGTCAACTGGCCAAAGAAGTCGGATACAACGTGGTACAACACCAGCAAGTGGCACCGTCTTGGTACACACCGTTTTACTGGTACTGAGTGCACCTCAACGACCCAGTGAATTCTCCGGTGACGTAGCTACTGCACGTGAGTCTGAAACAAAGGAATCATCGAGGAAACAAGATAAGCCTTACAAAGGCCACGTCTTTCGAGTTTGCGCCTCTCTACACTTCGCTACACGGCACCTACCAAAACTCGCTTGGATCTCCAACCCCGGGAGATGATCTTCACCGTCTTTGCAATATAGTCTTGGGGGGGTTGTTGCTATCCCCAGACACTCCATGTATGCCATATATGCCTACATTGACCCCCCCAAACCACCCCAATGTAGGCATATATGACATACATGGAGTCTTTGCTATCTGTATAGTGTTTGGGGACACCGACGTGGAGTAATTGGAGCTCCCGTCCAGCTGCATCGCTCTTTCCCGGCGCAGCGCGAGGCTCGGCCGAGCTCGGCCGGTTTCACTCGATGAGCCTCAACGGTGGAGCGTTGGAAGGGTGGCTGGAAGCAAGGTGTGGCTTCGGCCTCTGCTCCACAGCGTGTGGGAAAAAAGATGAAAAAAGGGATATCCAATGGAAAAGAAAGCGAATCCCTGAAATCTGCTCTGCCATGAAACGTTCGAACCACATCCCAAAGCTGCATTCATCACGTTTTGAGACTTTTGAGCCGCACGTCCAGCCACCCACCCTCCGTGAAAAAAGTGAGGTTTGATACCGTCTGATGGGGTCAAACACTTAGTCCGGCGTCCTTTGGGTATCCAATTGTTGAGGTACCCTGGTCAAACTTTCTCCAAACAAACACATGTCTAGGAAGCTGTAGGTACCAGTGGTTTTTGCCAGGGTCCCATTTCCAAGAGCTTGGTACACAGGTTCCCTTCATTTCGGGGTGTGAGTTCCATGGAGATCCACCGGTAGTGTAGGGTAGTCCAGCCGGGAGACCTTTTGGAAGGTGCTAGTGAGACGAGATTTCACGACTTGAGCGCTTGCTGATCTCTATGTGCCCATAAATCCCTAACATATACCTGTAGGAAAAACACTCAAGACTCAACATTAAACACTGTTCGCATCATTTGCCTTTTCAGTGCCTGCTATTTTTAGGTCACCGTGACCCCACTTCGTCCAGTCGCAACAGGCGCGTGGCATCTTCCGCCTTGGGCCGACCTGTCGACGGCGCCAAACAACAGAAGCCTCTAGAAAGGAATAGAAGCACACGTTTCATGCTCAAAATCAAGTGCCAAAGGTATTTTTTATATATGCCACTCTTTTGCTGAGAAACACGTTGCTGAACCAAATGCAAGTGCTTACATATTGCCAAAGTCCCATCAAGGTTATATAGTATGTTATAGTTATGGATGAGGATGAGGGGCTGCTTGGGACATATCGAATGACATTCCTGAAACTCCCTGAATGATGCACAGTTCAATATGGCTCAATCACTTGGAGATATAAAGCATGATAGACTTCTTGTATCGGCTGCTGGTGCCTTCCAAAGCTACATAGAGAAGAAACAAATGACAGTACCAGTGTGGCTGAATGCAAAGGTTTCTTCAAGATATCTGCCGATTGGCCCCCGGGAGAAACACGGGAAGTTCACACCCATCCCATTTCTACGGCCCTCTGTAGGCCCTCTGTAGCGGTCTTGCATCAAGAATTCTGCTCCAACATGACTTCATGATCTATCCAGCAAGTCAACCAGTGTAAACAGTTAATGTATACGTGTCTTTGAAATCCCACGTGCACAGTATGTAATCCTTGATTAAGGAATTGGAGACGCACCACACAAACGACTGGACTCCCCAACAGCAAACCAGCTGCTTTCTATGGAATTCTCCAATACCAATACCACACCCTTGGCGCCAAGCACGTCCCCACCCCGGCGCCTAGGGCAGCTCGGTGTCCCTTCACCAGGACCTGAGCCGGTCGTTTGCCTTTGGGACCGTTGAACGGTCGCTTGGGGTTTCCACACACGAAGCGTTTGGTCTCCCGAACGCACTGTTCAAGGCATGGTGCTTGACAAACTTCACCCGTTGGAGGGGCTCAATTCGAGTCTTGCAGTTTCCAAGTAAAAAAACAACTCCTGCCCTTTGTTCCTAGCAGCGTTCTTGCTCCTAGTAGTAAGGCCAGGAGCCCCTAATAGCGTCCTTGCTCCTAGTAGCGATGCCCTTTGTTCCTTGTAGCTAGGAGCAAGGACGCTACTAGGAGCAAGGACGCTACTAGGGGCTCCTGGACAGGAGCAAGAACGCTACTAGGGGCTCCTGGCCATACTACTAGGAGCAAGAACGCTACTAGGGGCTCCTGGCCATACTATCATTGGATGTTGTTTAAACTGAGAAACAATCACAACATCCCTCAAGGATTCACCCGCAAGAAAAAAGAAATCACGCCAAGCAAACCAAAACCTCAGATTCTGCATAAAACACATATTCCGGCAAAGCAACACACACACACATTGCTCACTCAACATCGTCGCATACTGCCCATAGCTGCTAGCCTGATACATCCTGATTCTCACTGATTTTTCAATAGTATTCCGACTGGTAAAAAAAGAAAACAAAAAAAACATCTTTACACCACATCACACCACCGAAATCAAGCTTATGCTTGTTGGGGAGCCCCACCGGCCGCTGCAGCTTCCGAATATCTGAGGCTAAGGCCTGCAGATTTGTGAGTTTGATGAGTTGTGGTTATTTTGTTCCAACAAATTCAGGCTAGGCAATTCTGTAAGGATTCTGTGAGGTTAACATGATTCGTCAAACTTAGGCCGTTTAACCTGAGGCTAAAGGAGTGGTGAGGGTGAATGTCTGGTTACAGTTTGTTTGAACATCACGGTCCAAAACTGTTGGCGAGATTGATTCTATTTTATATTATATCCCGAATCAGCTCCAATTAAGATGAATCCGTTTCGATTCGGGTAGGACGTGGATTTCGTCGGCTTTTGATCTTATCGAATGTCTTTGAGTGGTCTCACTATTCTAGTACTAGGAACAAGAAGCTGCAGTATTAGGGGCTCCTGGCATCGCTACTAGGAGCAAGGACGCTACTAGGGGCTCCTGGCGAAACTACTAGGAGCAAGAACGCTACTAGGGACACGCCCAAACTGGCTCTCTAGAGCCTCCTGGGGCCTGGAGAACTTTCTGGATCCGGGACACCAATGTTTAGGGCCCCAACAACCCTAGAACAACGAAACGTTGAAGGATGCTGGCAGAAAGGAACCATTTGCAATCACATTGGAAGAACACATCATCAGCTCTCTGTTTTGCATGAAATGAACCATTCAGTTCCCCCCCCCCAAAAAAAAAAACATTAAACACAAACCAATCACCTGGCTCAGGATGCCATCCCTAGTGATCCAGGTCTCCGTCCTCCAAGATCTGGTCCTCCGTCATCTCTTCCTCGGATCCGGTGGAGCGTGGCCGGATCAAGGCACCAGGTGGTAGGTGAGCCTGCTCGAGTCTAGAGAGATAGGGAATACCATGTCTTGCTGGGTTCCACCAAGACAATACCCTGGTTTGCTCACACACATGCACATTCTTCGATGAACATGTATATGTTGGGCTTTGCCCCGGCACAGTACCAGTGACCACAAATCATACCACAAAAAAAAACACAGCAATTTAGCCATAGTTGGCATTAGGATGACTTTCATTTGCCCTTTCTAACGCTGGCTACATTAATCATGTGCTACAAAACCCTCAAGTCAACCCGATACTTTTTTTCATCTGAGCGCAAGCAGTGAAGAAATGATCGACAATATCGATCCAGTCAAAAAGGCTTGGGGATTCTGCTGCCAGACAAAATGAGCTGGGCAGAGCTGGGCTCTGGCAGGCCGGGTAGAAGGGGAGGCAGAGGCCGGGCAGGCCGCCGGAACTGTGGGCAGCCCCGGTGTTCCAGGCCCGGGGGGGGGGG
>CAXAMN010022373.1:614340-624479 GCA_963970005.1 Durusdinium trenchii | reverse complement strand
TTTTTTTGTGTTTTTTTGTGGTATGATTTGTGCTTTTTTTGTGTTTTTTTGTGGTATGATTTGTGCTTTTTTTTGTGCTTTTTTTTGTGGTATGACTTGTGGGTTTTTGAATATAAAATCAAAGGTGGGTGGCACGAGACAAGGCCATGTGCATTGGTTTTATGACTTTTGTGGTCTGATTTGTGCTTTTTTCTGTGCTTTTTTTGTGATATGATTTGTGCTTTTTTTTTGTGCTCTTTTTTGTGGTATGATTTGTGCTTTTTTTTTTGTGCTTTTTTTGTGGTATGACTTGTGGTTTTTTGGTACTTTTTTTTGTGGTCTGATTTGTGCTTTTTTTGTGCTTTTTTTCGTGGTATGATTTGTGATATTTTCCTTTTTTTTGTGATTTTTTTTGTGCTTTTTTTTGTGGTTTGATTTGTGCTTTTTTTTGGTGCTTTTTTTGTGGTATGATTTGTGCGGTTTTTTTGTGCCTTTTTTGGTGGTATGATTGGTGCTTTTTTTTTTGTGGTATGATTTGTGCTTTTTTTTTGGTGCTTTTTTTTGTGGTATGATTTGTGCTTTTTTTTGTGCTTTTTTTGTGGTATGATTTGTGATTTTTTTTGTGCTTTTTTTTGTGGTATGATTTGTGCTTTTGTTGTGCTTTTTTTGTGGTATGACTTGTGGTCCAGGGCGGAAAAAAGCACAAAAAACCACGGGGATTTGGACAATTCTTTTTGGAAATTTGGGGTGGGGAGCCGGGAGCGACGAGGTGGGGAGCCGGGAGCGACAAGGTGAGGAGCCGGGAGCGATGGGTGGGGAGCCGGAAGCCAGGGGGTGGAGCAGGGAGCCAGAGCGAATTTGGACTTGGCTCTCATCCTGCTCCCAGTGTAATCACAATCTCCCTTCCTTTCTTTCTTTCCTCTTTCCTTTGGCTGTGAGAGCACGCAATCCTGGCCACCTGCTACCGTTCCATTCTTGAGCCATCATATCATAATTTGAATTGCCACTTGAGATTGACAAATTAGTGAAGGGATTGGGATGATACTGGTTGTTGTTGGTTTGCAATTATGTTCAGATTTGTGTTCTTTTGAGTTAACCCGCCCACTACTCCAATCATTTTGCGTTTCCTAGACCAGAAATTACAATCCAATTTCCTTTAATGACTTTGAATATGATTATTGTTTTTGGAGGTATGGTTTAAGGGCCCTGACCCTTTACGACTGTTACTGTGGGGGGGCAGGGCCCAATGTATATGGTCAGAATCGGCCATACTAGCAACAGCTTGCAGGCCCGCCTCTTGGACTCGAATTGCTTTCCAGACTGCATCGGCGGGCTCACAACATCTCATCACTGAAGACGACGCAAGCCATTTGGGACAGCCAGATTTTGGTAGGGAAAGTGTAGCCGGGCCGTTGAAGTGATTCTGCAGGGTGATTGGGATGGTGCCGACTCACATATTTCGTGGGGCCGGGGATGCCTGAAGAAAAGGACAAAACATGTTATTTGTTCAATGGTGTCACCGTTTGTCTGGTCTACAGTAAAATGAGATAACGAACGAAACGGAAGAAACACCTGAAAGCCAAACAGGTGTTGAAAGCACTTGAGATTCTTGTGTTCAATGCAACAAGAAAGTGGCTGTTTGGGGAAAGAAACCATTTCTTATGTGGTTGTTTGGGTTTCCAGGAAGCAAACCATTGAACCGTTCCATGAGGACCTTCCGTTGCACCCACTCACCAAGCCACGCTCAAGTGCTGGTCACGGCTCAATGCTCCTTGGCAAGGAGTTCGCGGTAAACGACAAATCGGTGAGATGCTCCCAGTTCTTCCGTTCGTGACCAAACTTCATCCCCTGGTTGGTTCGGTCATAAAATGTCATAAAGACGCCTGCTTCACAAGGTCACTCGGTTCGACCGACTCCAAAAAGATCTTCAAGAAGCTGATGGTTCAGAACCTACTGAGCATTGTTTCTACTGGGTTCCTCTTTCTACCTTTGTTTCGATGGTGTGACTGGGGAAGGGTTTGGAGGACCCATTGTCATACTTCAAAGTACAGCACCAGAACGACCTTCCCACCAGGTAGGTCAACCAGTCAGTATCGGGGTGCCATGACCCACAGCCATGTGTCGTCCAAGACTCGTGCAGTGAAGCTGGCATCATCTGCCTGAAGGGAAACGATTTGCTTGGTCAAGCGCCAAATGCTTCAGCTGGCAGCCAGGCCATCTGCATCCCAGAGATGCTGTCCTTCAAACTCTTTGATCCCTGAGAAGCACACATCTTTACTGTAAACATGAATCTTATTGAATGTTTTTTGTGAGATACGTCAGTTCCCCCAAAAAAGAACATAGAATATCTCCAGCCCCAAATTGATTGCTTACAATGTGTTAAATGCTGTGCAAAGAGGCAACAGTGCAGCAACAGGGTCTCTTTCCGCCCACCTTGAGCCTGGCCAGAATGATTTCCAGCTCGCTGAGCGTCAAAGGTTCCTGACATCCAGCTTCGCCCGATGCCCATCCCTCGGACCGTCGGAAACAACGATCGGATCGTCGCGTAATCCGAGGGTCACCCACGTACGTGGCAAACTTCAAGTTCCAAGTTCCATACCAACCCAAACAGACCCGAAACCGTGGCCGAGTTTCATCAAATGTCTGCCGAACTATTTCCATCTGCGACTCTTGAGATCTAGTTTGGGCTGCGAAGGCATGGTTTGCCAATGTATCACCTGCAAAATGGCTCAGTTCAAAGCCCGGGCAGACAGCCGGCTTCACCGAAAAAAAACGCGGCTCCTCTAGGTACAAGCGCTCTGTATAGGTTGATCTGGATCCGTCCAAGGCCTGCGGAAGCGTCCCTCCGGAGGGAGAGATTGTCCTTTTTCAGTACTGTAGAATATATACATCTTAAACTGACCCATATATATATTTACACACAGGCAGAGAGCAGTTTTGCGCGGAAGCACCAAAAGACTGGTAGAGATGCTGTGGCGTTCTTTGCCCAACAGTATTTGAGCTTGCAAGCTTTCGGAGGCACCAAACACACATCTCCCGTGGATCGACGCCACACAATGTATCTCAAATTGGTTCTTGGATTGGCTCGGAATCCCGAGACACACAAGTGTTTTTTCTGCGCTGAACCCATCACCATACTGGATTTTGACCCAAATCTGCCCGATTGAGATCCCATTGCCCCTCAGTTGGACCGATTCTGCAGATCTTCCCACTCACATGGACGTGGAGTCTCCAAAGGGCCCTAGAAAATGGGACATGACTCTATATAGAATTCAGATCTATAAAGTCAGGTACTTGTAACATCTTGTAACCATTACACGAAATACAAACAAAGACTCCAGGGACTTGGATCACAACAAACTTGTTGCGGTATGGGACCTTTCAGAGAAAAGGCCTTGGTAGCCACACAAAACATGTGGCCTCTTTGAGAGCACGGCTTTTGGAGCAGTCCGGGTTGTGGAGCAAAAGGAGATCCTGCAGTGAGTCGTGGGAAACGGTGAATTGTCTTGGGAAGGGAGTGAAGTTAGCACACCCGTGCACAGCGTGCTTTGGAGAGTTCGATTTGCAGGTTACCTGCAGAGACTGACTGACTGGAATGTAAATTTAAGTCCTGCGGTGCAGGGAAGAACTCCGGAACACCAACCAATAGACCCGAAGCGGCCGAAGCATCGAGAACTCCGCACCTCTCCAAACTAGGTCACTAGGGCCTCCACTATATCTCAGAAAAAAAACAAACTATTGCAATCTCATAGGGTTTTCCTGAATTTGTCCATGTAAGGTTCATCACAGCGAGCCAAACCGATGTGATGTTCAGAAGCTCGGAGGAGCACCCATGCACTGCTCTCAACAAGCCATTCTCCTCGACATTCTGGTTCAAAGACTCACACAAGCCTCGCGGCACGGTGTCGTCGGCGAAGGCGGACACCGAGTACTGCCACACACTGAGGTGACATCTCCTTGGTGTTCTTTTCTGAGAGTAGTAACCCAAATGGAAACATGTTGCGTAGTAAGGCCCTGGTCTGGTGACTGTCTCGTCTGGTGACTGTCTCGTCTGTCCAAAGACTTGGACGGGCAATAAAATAGAAGCAGCAACTGGAGCTTGGAATGCTGAAACGTTTCAGCCGGATTTTAAAGAAATATTTTAAAATAAAAACACACACGTGCTTTTTCATCACACCGGCTGAGCCCTGATCCGAAAGCTGAAGATGGTCACACAACCGGAAGAGTCCAGCTTCCAAGGGGCTGGCCTTCCAACGCATTCAATAAGTCACTTGGAAGCACACTGTTTCGAAAGCCCTAGAATAGAGAGCGCCAGACCCAGAATATGCTGGAGAATAAGGCCTTCCTCTGTGCAGCCGCCAGATTCTGATCACAACAGTTGGTTTCTGCAGTTAAAGGAGTTGCTGCTTGACACTCAACAAGGCCTTTGTTGATCCTTAACTCGAGGATGAGTGGTGTTCCCGTTTTCCCCTTACCACCGGTGCCTGACGGTGACCAAGTCTACCGTGCCCCGTTGAGACTTGGTCCCTCCAGTCTGGTTGAGCCCAGTTGGGGCCCAACGAACTCATCCAATTGCCCACAAACTGTGCTACTGAGCTGCCTTCCTCTGCAGAGACCTGCTCAAGCGTGTGCTTCACCAAGGAGGTGCCTCTCCAACAAGAAGCAGTGTGGTTGCGCCCAACCTCCCGCGAAGCCCAACGATGGATATCCTCATCGCCCTTCCATGCACTCGCCCGCTCCACGTCAACCCACATGAACCCAAAGCTCCACGGTGAAGCGCTGAACACAAAGCGAACGCCGCGGTACGAGCGCGCGCCGAAAGCGCCTTGGAAGGAGAAGGTGCCCCGCAGGCGATGGTCCTTGAAAAGCACCCGCTCATACCAGACCTGCGTCTTCTTAGGCCCGACCCACCAAGGGTCGCGCGTTCGCGTGCGCAGGTGACGACGATGAAGGACGTCTCAGACCGGTGGGAGAACGGGAAGCATCACGAAGGAGGTGTTTCGTCTCTTTGCAATGCTTGAACTCCAGAAACATGTGGCGCTTGGCGCCATGAACGGGAGGGAAACTCAGAAATCCGATGTTGATCGATCTTGCCAAGCCTGAGACGCCCTGATCAAGAATTCGGGGCCCCTATAGTCATCACAAGAGTGTTCAAATTCTCAAGACTGTCTCCAGAGGGTGGATCCTTGGCAATGGCTGGTTCCCAAACAACTTCAGAGTCAATGAACTGGTTCCAGAGTAGAAGGGCACAATCCCCCAGGGCAGTTTATATATATATATATGGTAACTGGACCCTATATAAAAGACATCTTGGGTTGTGCCATCGATATACTCTGAAACCACTGGCTGGTAGTTGTCTACATCATCCTCGCCAGGGTGCTGCATCATCCTCCGGCATCTGATCCTGGTCCACAGGGGTGGTCGAAGGTGCCGGTGTCGATGGAACTTCATCACCCCTTGTGCGTCTAACATGCGAACATGTATGTAAGGATACAGATTTCACCTATTTCTTCGGACTATTCCAGTAATTGTTGTGTTTATTCAGTCAAAAACGTGATTGGAAAAGACTTCTTTGCCTTGCAAACCATGAGATCCCTTCCCTGCTAAGCAGTCTGTCTAGAACATGACCCTGGCATGTACCAAAGAACACTTTTGTTCTCTGGATAGTACCTAGAACCGGACATGTAGCGCAGCCAATATCACAATTATCAAACAGCAGAAATGGATGTTAACAATGCACTCTTGATTACATGATGGCCGCCCAAATGGGTATCTCATGACTCAAGCCACTGGATCAACTCCACGGGACCAGCGGAGTGCTGATCAAGTTGACCCGGTGAATCTGCTACGGCCAAACAGCATACACTCTGCGCACGTTCCATGGAAGTGGACCTGTAGGTCAGCTCATCGCTTTGTTGTATGGAACATCCCCCGGCACTGCAGGTGCAGAATTATATATATATCTCTACTTATAAATGACTGTTGATCATTATATCCAGGCCATTACAGTCCAACGTGCGCCGTGCGCCGTGCCGCCGGACATGAGGGTCGAAGGAGGGTCGAAGAACGGAAGAGGGGCGTTTAGCCTGAAGAACTCCCCATATAAAGTGGCCTGGCCCAAGGGGATATACCTTCTACATGGACAACCCTGGCAATTGTACTGTATGTCAAACTGCTTTCAAGTTGAAACATGTTTTAAGACACCTCAAATGGATACAGTTTCTATCAGCAGGCAGTTGCCAGCCATGTTTGACCCCGCCCCAAATCGTCAGGACAACTAACATATACCAATCAATACATATAGAGACAAATATACAGCATCATTGAACCATACAGTATACAACACATTACAAAGCATTCAGAATCATATTCAATCAACTACCAATCTACACCTTCACCTAGTCTCATGACTTCACCTTCTGACCTCGCCAGCCATCTCTCATCAACTCTAAGAGCCCAGGAGCGGAAAACCATGAAGACGATCTACCCGTGACGACCATGACAAGAACATGATATGGAAAATGGCACTGATTTGCCAGTCATGGAATGACTTAACAACGGCATGGCACGACAGGGGTGGAGTAAAAAAACAAAAAATCGAAACAACAACCTAACAGTTAACAGGTTCAGCATCCAAAACTGTAATAGCAGTTATCTCACATGGACATAATACATCGTTTTCATGACTAAAGTTTCATTTGAAGTGGACACCGTAGATTGGTACCAGCCGTGTCCAAAATGGTTTCAAACATCAGCTGGGCGTCAAAGGGTATCTCACCTTGGCCAAACCATCCGATCGGCTCGTAGTCATCAGTGGCTACCACCTCCACATTCTCGTTGTCATAGACTCCTGGATGAATCATTCGACAAAATGTCTTCGAACTTCAAATGATGACTTCGTTGCGTCGCTGGTCTGCAAGTTGGGAGAACCCCACACGGGCCCCACAAGAATTCAATGAACATTTTGTTGAAAATGGGGATGAGATGGGACGAGATTAGATGTTATATAAGATCTTTCGAGATTTGTTTGAGACCCTTGTGGGGGTCAATGTGCAGGAAGCGGATGGCATCCCCCAAGCAAGAGTGAACCACTCCAATCAGAGTCCACTGCCACCGTATATTAGAAGGTTTTGCTTGGTCAGAATGAAGCACCTGCTTAAATGATCATCCAAGACTACTTTGTTGTGATCGGTGGACTGCCTCCATCTCCACGATTTGGACCAATTCGAACCAGGATCCTATCGACTAGCGCCAAGCATCTGTACACGAGCTGGTACTCCTGGTACTGAGCTCCCAATGCCACCGCAGACTCATGTTTCTCGTCTTGTTCCTGCGCCATTCATGGTCAATGACCCTGCTGGGCAGATTCATCGGTATGACTTGACCCAATACCGCCCATTTCACCTTGGATTTGTACGTTGCTTATGTGAGCAGTGAGAACAAAGGCTGCAGCAAACAAATTGACTTCGAGCGTCAAGAGTCCCGAAGGCCATCTGCATCTGCAGGATTTCCTGACTGCGTTGGACTCCTGGTTCTGTGTTTTCTTTGATTCCCGAGTCGTATACCTCTCCAACATGCACCTCTAGCAACAGCAGTCCCCTGATACATGCATGACTCGCATGGCTTCCCAAACGCATGTTTCAAGCGCAAAATCCGGATACTTGATTCACTGAAACATCTGAAAACTATCCCCCCAGCATCTGAGTGCTTCTACGTCTAAGATCCTCTTTCGGAGATACCATCCTCCATTCCCACTTCAAAATCCCCAAGGAATCCACCCTTGCACCCAGCTGACTATGAGCCAAGACCCTCAACCCCCACTCCTCGAACTGAAAAATGCCGCGTCGCCGCAGCCGCTGCGCCTCCACTGGCCCCAGGTGCGGGCGACAGATCCGCGTGGCCGCCACTTCCGGGGAGGCACCTAGCGCAGGGGTGCTGCCCGCGACGGCGAATGGCGTGGTTTTGCAAGGACAAAGCCTCGGCTGTGGTTTGGGCACCCTACCTATGGTGTGGAACGCACCCAAGCCATCCCAAGCTACCAAACAGTCCGGCGTGCCTGGTGCGCTGCCGAGTAATCCAGTGACTCGACCCTTGAAGGCACCGGTGTGCCAACGGCCCAGCAGAACTTTGTGCTGGCGCACGAGCAGCGTTTGCACGAGGAAGGTCATGGCGCACGCGGCGCGTGCCGCGGTGCGTCTGCGGTGCACGTCTGGCTCAGCTTCGGCACGGTTTACATTATCCCTTGTGGCCAGGCGTTTGGGATCTCAAAGTCGTTTCAGGGTCCTGGATGGATGGATGGATGGATGGATGGATGGATGGATGGAATTCAATCATAAGATTTGCACAGGCCATGGAGGATGGATGCCTGGGCCTTTTTTGAGTGCGATCTTGCCTGTTCTGCATCAGACCACATCAAGTCATCCAATCCAATCCGTCTGACGGATCACATGATGCACCGAAGGTGTAAACCCTGCGATGAACTTGGGTCTCTTACCTCACAGGCTTTCACATGGGACCACATCAGGATCAAACCATGCGGCCCAATCTGAAAATCAGGCATGGCAGGATTCCCGGAACTTGGGCCGAACAGCAGCATCTTTTGTGTCATGCGTTGTCTCCGAAAAGCTGGCGATGCCTAGGGCTGCCTGGAAGGTTTCGGATTTCGGCCCAAACACTCCAAGGTGGTGGAAAGAAAACACCTACATCGGGCCTTTGAAAGCCACCCCCAATGTATGGCAAATATGCCACCCCCACGGTGGAGAGAGTCGGTGGTCTCATGAGTCCCATGCATCCGCACGAGCCCGTTTTCGAACCCGTTTTCGGACCCGTTTCCGGCATGAGTCCCGTCAGTTCTCTGCCCGGTTAGAAAGCACTCCAGCAGTGAAAACATCCATCTTGACAGACACGTGGGTAGATTGTACTTAAGGGTATTTGATTGATCTATGTTGATATACAATTATTCCATATTATTCCTGTTCCACGTCAGAAGCCTTTCCTTTTCCACATCAGGAGTTTCGACGCCCCCAAAACTGGTCTGTCTTTGCTTCCAAGATGTGGCTTGGGTTCTTTGGCCTGCACCTACTCACTTCAAGTTGACACTTCTCTACAAGAAATCCTGCACAACCCAACATGTGGGCATGTGGGCACTTGCTCATGTTCTGGGTCCACTCTGAGCATATTCACATGGAAAAGCATTGCTTTTGGAAGGGAAGACGGTTCCGGACTGCCTTCTTGCCCAAGATGGGCGGGATGGGGGCGCACTTCCATGTAAAGATGTCTTGGTCTCCACGCCACAGGCGCTGGTGCCGCTTGCTGCAGCTGAGGTCTTGGGGGGTGCGACACGTGCACGTTCAGCTGAAGTGGATGGTGTCAGATGAAGGAATTCCTGAAGCCTCGGGGTGGAGCTATACCGGCTATACCCCCTGACTGAGACTCTGGGCTCAATTCCCGATGGTTTTCCTTGAAGCGGATCGAATGGAAGGAACGCCACAAATGGAAGGTGAACCCATTTCTATCCGCATCGTCTTGAACGGTCTGCACAGCATTCCAAAAACTGCGCAAATAAACAATATATTTGGAAGGAGTAGACCTGTGCGCAAAACCTGGAAGCATTCTTCCAGATTGTAGTTATAATATATTCTATCTATCTTATTGTAAGTCTATAATCCCGAGTACCTATTAATAAACACTCCCCAATTAAAAAAACCCCACGTCCGAACCCCTAAATTCGGTTTATATTTGGTTTTAAATTGCCGCCCTTTCAAACCGCTACTAAACTACCAACATGGTCGATTTTGGGGGTAGTTTTTTTTATTAGGTTCCCCAAAACTCCACCATGACACGCCGCGCTTACACCAACAGGCTTTCCTTCCCTCAATGGCACGGACTCACGCAAACGCACTTGCCACCGAGGTCATGCAACACCGCATGGCACAGCGACATCACCTTTCGAAAGCTTTAGCTGTTAGTCTACTGAAGAATCACTATTCTAATGAAGGTTTTTGTAGGGGAAAAGGAAGACCCCTTCGATCTGGCGGTTTTTTGCATTTTTGATATGAGTTTAATAAAGGATTTTATATAAAATTTTCCTGGATTACTTTTTTGTTTTTGAAACTCTTTCCAGGTGACCCTATTTTGAACCCCCGATTTCAGGGACCCCC
>CAXAMN010022373.1:449542-614240 GCA_963970005.1 Durusdinium trenchii | reverse complement strand
ATAGGGGGGGGGGGGGGCGTGTTTATTATTAGGGGGACGGGATTATTAATATTGACTATTCTAGTTTGACGGTCTTTGCCACCAGCTTTTCGTGTTTAGGAATTCAGTTTTTCTCTTTCAAAACGTATAGACTTAATATCATGATCTATTGTTTGTTTTTGTTTCCTAAAGTTCCCAACAACATCACTTAGTGTCGATAGATCCCCTTTGATTTACAAAAAATCACTTCGGATCCGCATCGCATTTTATGGGATCCTCTGCAGCTTCCCCGTGATCACCGTGACCTCCGGGTGCCCCCACTCGACCGGAGGTTCAACCGAGACGTCGGTCGGTGAAGCGATCACCGAGACCGTCTCAGGCGCCGCCTCGGCGGAGCACGCCCGGTTTCGGCGTGTTGGAGCAAAGGACGCTGACATGGCCAAGGAAAAATGCAATAGGTTGTTGTTCTGCTTACAGTTTGTTTCCTTGCTTTTCTCCACGTCTCAACAAACATGAGTGCAACATGTTTTTCTAGAGCGCCTTGCCTGCACGCTTGATAATCTAGACCGCCGAGAAATTTTGGCACTTGTGGACAACAATTTGATACACTTATATACAATTTGTATCAATTTGTATATGTGCGGTACTCTTGACGTGGACACACTGTTGGATGGTATTTGCTGTATTGTGCGCAATGTGGGGTGGTGTTAACGTTCATGTGAACTTGCAAACGCAGTTGATGCCCGGTCGCAATCAACTGCGTCTGCAAGCTAAGTTCATGAAAGTGCACAAACAAACACCTATGACCTAGAACATCTCCCCAGTGGCCCTGAAGGAAATGAAGGTTAACTGTCAAAAGTACAGCAACTACCAAACGAACTTGTGGCTTGTGCCCAACAAGCGCCCAAGACCCCTAGTTACTGTTAGTTACTTATTACTTGGACCCACGACCCTAAAGACCTGCCCAAGACCCGCATCCCGGCCACCAAGTGGATCCGTGGATCTGCCCTCCCAGAGAATACAGCAGGTAAACAAAACACAGGGTGAAGCACCCTTGTAGATTGGTCATCGCAGCGCAGCTTGGTCCCACCTGCGTTTGAGGCTGCTCCTCGGTGCCTGCAGTGTGTGCTGATCAAGGGTTGTAGGGTGAGGAGGCCTCATGCTGCGCCACTGCGCACTCGTACACTCTAAGAGTGGGTATCAACATGAAGAGTATCCAAATGGTCTTTGCTCAAATCATCTCAAATTAACGTTTATACCACTAATTATATATGCTAACTGAACTGACCAAAACAAACATACCCACCATCTAGACTCCCAAACGATCCGGCCATGCAACGACCACATAACCACGACCAAAAAAGTCCCTGGAGACTGCCTGTCTCCGCAGAGGTGCGCGCTGCGTCGTCGACGCGAGCCGTGCTATTGCGGACGGCACTCAAGGTGGAGTGGCTATCCTGCGGGCGGGACACGAGGTGCTTTAGACTGCTACTAGCCGTCCAAGCAAAAGGCGTCCAGTGAGCACAAGTAGCCCATCGTCTCACTGTCATCCACTTTGGCACCAAGTGGGTTGGCCTCAAGCGCCTTCACATGGGTCATGATCGGATGCTGATCCATGATGGGGACAGCACCCAGGAGAGAACAAGCTAGACTAAACTAGATGGGTTCAGTCCAGCCTGAGCATTCAACACCCAACGGTGCTTGCTGATTGCTTCAGGAAACACCGCCAGGTAATTTCACCACATGTCCTCGTGCTGTGCCCCACACCCGGCCAATGGTGTGACAAGAACTATTCGGGGGAACAGCGATCAAGGTAGATCACTCACCTGGCACCAATGCTCTCGTTGGGTAGGGCTGGAAGCAGAAAAACGCACACACAAATCAAGTACTGTCAAAGAACATTCAGCACACGATGCTTAGGGCTCACGAAGTGACTCAGAGTTTGGTGCCCCTCAGCACGCGCGTTAAGACACGAACGATTCCAGGAGCACACGGTCGAGAATCTGGAAGGCATAGGAAGGCAATCAAACTGACTGATGTGTTTCCACTGTTTCCCTCACTCCCTCGCTGAAGCACCTGTCCCTGGCAAGCTTGTACCAGCACTAGAAAGAACTTCACACACAGTGTGTATCTTGCGCAAGCTTTCCATTTCTTTCGTTCTCATGTTTGCCTCGGATGAGTTCAACTTGGAAGGCGAACGATTCCATAACTCCCAGGGTCCACAAAAACCCATGTTAGAACATGGGACATGACCCTAGAAGAACATGGACTTGTACCCATATATTATGTGGTACAGTGAGACTCCAGTCCAGGTAGGGCGATTCTCTGAAACATCACGGAACCGAGCAACAGGCCTCCCCTTCTGGGAAACACGAGGTGCTTTAGACTGCCAAGGCAGCCCAAGCAAAAGGCGTCCAGTGAGCACAAGTAGCCCATCGTCTCACTGTCATCCACTTTGGCACCAAGTGGGTTGGCCTCAAGCGCCTTTACATGGGTCATGATCGGATGCTGACCCATGATGGGGACAGCACCCAGGAGAGAACAAGCTAGACTAAACTAGATGGGTTCAGTCCAGCCTGAGCACACCCAACGGTGCTTGCTGATTCTTCAGCACACACTGCCAGGTAATTTCACCACATGTCCTCGTGCTACGCCCCACACCCGGCCAATGGTGTGACAAGAACTATTCGGGGAAGCAGCGATCAAGGTGATCACCACTCACCCGGCACCAATGCTCTTGTTGGGTAGGGCTGGAAACAGAAGAAACAAAACACAGCAGAATGCATGTCAAAGAAGATTCAGCACACAGAATGCAGAGTCTGGTGCCCCTCGGCACATGCATTAAGTCACCAACGATGCCACGAGCACACGGTCGAGAATCTGGAAGGCATAGGAAGGCAATCAAACTGATTCCCTAGAAGTCGAACCACCCTTTGTTTAATAGCCTTTTATACCGAACAACCCGTGTTTTACAAGGTGGTTCACACTTCACAAGCCCAGGCGGTCCTGAAGACCACCCGGTCACCCCTCACGGAGTCGCCGACTCGACGTGGTTCAGGTGGGACTGGTTCCTCTCTGGAAAGGGGATCAGCCCTGAGGCAATCGCTCAAAGAGGACCTTGTAGCGAAAAGGAACACTTTTGTAGCAAATCTCTTCCATGTCAACTTGCCAGCTTTTGAAAACGTGCTTTCGGGCTTCACATCCACTCACCTATTGGGGATCTACATGCCGCCCCCAAGCTGAACTCATGATGGGGAGTTCATCCCAGCACCCAAGCTGAACCAATCATGGGTCCGAAGCAGCTGTGCTGTAGTGCTGTGCAAATTGTGACACGAAACGCCAAAGGGGAACGGTGGTTTCCAGTGGTTCCCAAAATGAGGTCCTTGTCGAAATTGTTATAAGGTGCGTTGGTTTGGCCAAAAATGCCCTATGTGGGTTGTACACTTGACTTGGGGGGATCTTGCGGGTATATCATCCTCTTTGTCAATCTAAAACACATTTAAACACCTAATAGCAAAAGGCCATCTACCAGCAGTCACAAAGGGGTGGTGTTTAGTCCCTAAGTGAGTGGATAATGGGCACCCTACCCTCCATTAAGCACCCCTTTGTGACTGCTGGTATAGGTTCCAAGATGTCCCAAGTTCCCTTGTTTTTTTCACGGTCTTGGACCGGAGAGGAATCCCAAACCTGACGGTCGATGCGATCACTGCTGGCACATGGCGACACCCCGATGTCGCCCCGTCGTCGCGAGGAAAGACCGGAGCCGGTGAGGCCCTATTTGACTAGTAACAAGAAGCAACAAGTGCATCGCTAGTAGTAACAAGGGCATTACTACAATAGTAGCTTCGGGTATCTAATAGCGATGCACTTGTTACAAGTAGCTTCTTGTTACTAGTAGCCCGTTTTCGCCGTCCTCGAGGTAGTGCAGCATTTGCTGCACCCCCGCCACGACATCCTGGGCAGCGCGTCTGGGAGGAGAGAACCTCAGGTACCCGCGTCTAATGACGCTCAACTTACTCAGTCGGTTTGACAATTTACAACAAGTTAGCGAGAAAGTGTAAATTCTTTAGGAGTCCTTCTGGCTACTGTAGCAGAGAAACATAGAGATTACAGACTCTTCTAGTTATGGTTGGGGCTTTGCGTGACAAAGTTACTGTTTTAAGGGATAACCCGTCGTTTTGACCCATACCTACACAGGCAAACCTGAAAACATGAAACAGGGCTATCATAGGCAAAGTGTGCGGGTCTACGCCTGTTGTGTAGTGCAAGTGGTTGTTCGACTCACGATTGCTTCTTTGCTATCTTTGCAACAACAAAGCACTTGCTTGCTGCATAAAGGCCCCTTCAGTCACAAGCCCTGCATCTTCATTATGATGTTGACATCTAGCGTGGTTTGCATGGAAACATCATGTGTCTGCATTTCTATAAAGTTGGTGTTTGTCAGACTCTAGCGGTGTGGTGCTGATCGTTCTATCTGACGATAATCGGAAACTCAAAGCTATCGGATGCAGTTTTGTATGCTTTTGCCCTCCTTCAAAGTTCTGCAGTACACAAATAATGCTGAGTTCATTTGTGCGGCTTCCTGTCAATCTGCCATAATCCTTCGTGAAACCATCAGAAGAAACTTCCCGTCTTCCAGTCGGGTCGTATATATATCAATATCAGTTGACAAAAATACATCATATCACCTGATATGAAAACACTATTGTCAGTGATATTTTCATACCAACAACGTGTGCAGTATGCGTACGAACCTCAACATACCCTATGAAGTCCCTATGAATTCTTCGAATGATATGTCTACATCTGCCCTGGTCACCACCGGACCTGGCCTGAATCTGCAGCCAACGCGACCTCAGCGGTAAAGGACAAGTCCAAGGCGTTCTTGGTCAGGATTCCAGTTAAAACAACATATAAATTAGATGCATCTACAGGAATCCGTAGATTCTGGGACGGGCCGCACTCAAAAGAACGACTGCGCAAGCTCCCCACACTGGTCATGGGCCTTTTTGCCGCGTGAATGGATCTGTTGAGAGACATAGCGCCCGACTTTGCAAGAGCAATACACATTTGGATAAATTTGGTGTTTACCTAAAACAACATGCAGCATGATCCAACAGCTGGAGCCGGTGAGATCCACTTGAACTTGCTCCTGCACACTTTACGGAAACGGACTGGGAAACGCGTTGGGACCCAGCGTGCTTCTTTCTCCCATGTCCAGTAAACCTCCCAAGTTCACCAACCCTGAAAATGGCTGCTTTGTTCGTCACAAGGCGCAGTGTGGGTTTCAGTTCGTTACACTCACATCTCAAAGTATTAGGACGCTACTAGGGAGGCCATCGCAAGTAGGTTGGAGGCCATCGCTACTAGTAACAAGGGAATGTTATGGCATGGCCGACCATGCATGGCCCTTCTTTCAGAGGCTCGTGAGGCTCGTGAGGCCGGGCCCGCTCTTCTGTCGGGCTCAACTTGAGTGCCGATCTCTGCCAAGGCACTGTAAACTTCGAACCACGCGTTCCAGCTCGGCGGCCTGGTCAGGCCGGATCGATCGGCCGAAAAGAAGGTTGGAGACGCGACGGCTGGTCCGGCCACGTGCGCGGCAGTGGAACATGGAAGCCCGTTCGGTGAAAAGAGTCTTTGTCTTCCAAGTGCCCTATGAGGGCCTGAGGGCACATGCAGTGAGCTGGATCCTGTTCACAAGCAGAAGGACATGACCAACTGTCGCATGGTGTTTTGAAAGCAGCATGATGCTGAAAGAAAGACACAATAAGAGAACATAGACAGGCTTACTATACTCATTACATCTCATTACCCTGGGGTAAAACATAGTAGAAACAGAACCAGTAAGACCTTTTCAGACCCGCTCGGATGGTTCGGAGGTTCTACTCTTTTGAACATGCTGAATTTCTCTGGATCCTTAAAGAGTTCGACAATCATCAGGTGATGGTCACCTACATTCACCTAGAAATTCCCATTCATGCAGGAACTCTCAGAATTCTTGGATCTCAAAGAGTTGGATTAAACAATCGAACAGAATACCCCGCTGAAGACTAACATGGACCCTGAAAGCCACTGGTTGGTAAAGGAAAACAGGAAAACAGTGCCATTCTCCGAAATCCATATGAGTTTTTGGGAGTGTATGCTGGAGATTGATCCATCTCATTCTCTCTGACGTTCTCCGTTCAATCGCTCAGCCCGACCACTTCGCCACACCCACCTGTTCGGGCAAGCGCTGTGGATTAGGCCTCACATGAGCGACTAAGGCACCGAAACCCACCCGGCCCCGCACCGAAAAGTTTGGTTAACACAGGTGGTGTAGGAGGTGTTTTATTCACAAGTCGACTCCCTAAGGGTGTAATGGCAAAAGTTAAGAATCAGATTGAATGGCGGCCCATGCACAGGCTGTAAGGTGAGCGTCCTGGAGAGCCAATCCTCGCTTCTGGGCTGCCAGGATGGGACATCTTTGAAGCGAAGAAGAACGATATTACATAGTGCAGCTGTGGTGTGTGGGAAAGTCCGGGAACGTATCCTTCAATTGTTGCGAAGTGGACAAATCCTTGAAATGCTCATGAGTTAGCTCGCATACCGGCCAGCTACAACAACAAAAAGCTGCCCACGGACAGGCTGTAGAACACAGGGTGCCGCTCTGTACCAGACTTTGCATCATAATTTAACACAATTTGGGTGGATGATGATGACGATGATGACGACGACGCCGACGACGACGACCACGAGTAAAGGCCGCTCTCAAAGTTAGTGATAATTGCTTAATGACTGTTATAGGCAATGAGACAGACCCAAAGCATAGTGAGACGGGAATACTTGGCTTACAAGATCTTGCAACACAAATTGCGAACAAAGGACTGCCAAGGTGTCCCTGAGAAAGCATCCAGGGCACACCAGAAACTGTTGCAGAAAGGCAGTTTCTCCACCAAACCCCATAGCCATAGTCGGATCAAAGCAAGCTGATCCAAAAGCATGAAGACTTCCAACCACTGTGTTTCGAGCCATTTGCATTCGGCAAAAAAAACTGAGCTCAAATCCCTCAGGGTTGTATAAAGTTCAACAAAACCCACAAGAGTAGGGCCAGTACAGTACGTACCCTGCAGGGAAGAACAGCGAATCCGACCCCCAATGCCCCAGGTACCCCAGGGTCGACAGGCACCGCACTGCTCGACCGGTCGGTCTTCTTCCTGCTCGACAGGTCGACCGCCCCCGACAGCCGAACCCACGACGAGTTCGTTGGCTTCCAGGTGCAGGAGAGTAGCTGAGTTCGTGGTTGACACGTGGAGAGAATGACACAAACCCCTATTAAAGGTCTCTAAAATAGATGGAGGTCTATACAAACCACCGTTGGGGGATTGTGCCATCTACGTTCCATTCACCGTAATACAATAGACTAACAGGTGATGCTTCATGTTCCTTTCCTTTGATCCATGCCCCCTCATGGAAGACACTCGTGCCGAAACTGACGATAGTGCTTGGCAGTTTAGACGTTGCATTTGGCATTCCCCAGTTGTGACGTATTGAATATGGTTTCTTGGTTGGTGTCAGTTTGTCAGCAAAAGATCTAAACGTGGCCCTATCTAGTGTGTTCTTTTCATGTCAAAGACTGTGCTGAACCCACCACGGAGCCATCGGACCCTGTAATTGGCTCCTGTGCCTGCTCACTGGTGGCCGGCCTGGCGAACAAACATAACACGGTGCAAAAGGGCAGCAAAACAGGCGGGGGCGTGTCTTCAGCAACAAAACGCAGGAGATTTGGGTTACGTTGATAAGCACGTGACGTGTGAAGTTAAATGTTGAAGTGTCCTCAATGGCGTTCCTGCTGCAGTGGAAGGAAAAAGGGCCTTCACCAGCTCAAGCAAGCAAGAACAGAATACTTGGCCTACTACCCTGCGATACACAAACATAAGCGAGTGCCTCGGATGTTACAGCTAGTGCAGCTAGTGCGGTCGCTCTGGTGCAGGATACAACAATTAATACATCCGGAAAGACCATCCCAGAGCTCACAAACATCAGCATGAGGCATCTCTGACTTGCCTGGCTTCTTCTGCGGTGTCAGCGACCAACCCCTCCTCAGAGACAAAGATCGGCACGATGTTCCAGTGCATTGGATCATACCCCTGGGCCCCAAAATACCTTTGAACAAGTAACTTCGAGCCACACATGTTTGGGGAAGAACATGCTTGAACAAAAGCCACCCACGCACTCACACACCCACTCACACACACACATGCCTCTGCTTCAAAGCCAACCTTTTGAAGTCCCTCAAGTGACCTTTTACGGGCCAAGTGACCTCATCCTGGTAACTCAAAAGCCACACACACACATGTTCGACTCATTGCCACTTGGACAGATCCACGGACAACTGGAAAAACCACACTTGGAAGCTTGGGTGTTTGGAATGTCTTTGCTCCTCTATGTTTATGGGTCTCAAACTGTCCACAAACATGGTTCAAAACACACGACCTTCTCTCAGCTTGGCCACCCCGGAATCGGCCGGTTGTATTGTGATCTCACCTGTGGCGGTCGCGTAGAGGTGCGAAGTGCTCGGACTGGACGGTGGGGCGCGACCGCTGCTTGAACGAGTTGTTTGGCCCAAACGATCCATGTATGGAACATTGGGGGGGTGCTTTTCAGTTGTTTGAAGGGTCAATGCATGTCAATGCCATCCATGGGACTGGAACAGGAATAGTATGGAATAGTGTTAAGTGTTAAGTACATTTTATATCATTTTGCCCCCATGTAACCGCAATGCAATCAATTAATCAATTCAGTCCCATGGATGGCTTGGGCTCGAACAAGTTGCCCAAAACGTTGCCTGGGATGCTTGCGGTGGTTGCGTCTTCATGAGGCAAAAACACACCGGGTCTTATTGCACATCTAAATAATGCTACATGCATCTACACTGCATCCAAAACATTTACAGTATATGGCTGCCCATGTACTGTACGTATTGTTTCTTTTGGGTTTGTTGGACACATATCGACCTGGCAACCCTGGCAACTGTCATCACCCACCAGTTGGTGACCTCAAATCTGGGAACACTATGTTGGGAGGGAGGAAGTCCTTACTTATTATATATCTTTCAAGCACCTCTAGCAAACCATCCATGTTTGTATCACAGAACCTATCATCCAACAAACATGCAAGTGCACCTCATCCGTAGAGAAACGATCAGACATGTACAAAACGCTAGCTTCAAAGCACCATGACACCCCTCTTCCATGCCTGTAAAACCAAAGCTTCGGGTAAGTTCTCCCATCCCCTTACGCACCTCATTTGGGCCCAAAACGAACCCAAAAAAACCACTGGAAGAGACTGCGAGGGAACCAACTGGGCACCCCGACCGACGGGTGCCGGAGCGACCTGAAACCGGAGGGGCGCCGGAGCACGTGCGACAAGGAGCTCGACCGGCATCCGGCTGCCTTTCGGTGGCTCCAAAAATGTGGGATTCATCGTACGGTCCTAAAAATTTTTTTGAACTCAAAGATATCAAACTTGCGACAACTTTTGTTTAGGTTCACTGTCACTCCGCTGCTTTTCCAAGATCCTTGCCAACCAAAGCTTGATAACATATGATGGTTCGTCTTCGTTGCTCATCCCTTTGGTCCACGTGCGGAGACGTCCCGTGCGTCGTTCAATGAAACGGACGCTATGCTCGGTGGAGGCCATCGCTATTTTAGGTTGGAGGCCATCGGTACGAACGTAACAAGAAGCTACTAGTAACAAGACTAGCGCCCATGCAAAAAAATAGAAAAAAACATCTGTTGACAAGGTGTGTTTACATGTGGACACCCAAAGGAGTTGCTTCATGTTGTTTCATGGACATCTCCCAAGCACAAATACTTCCCACCAACAACAACATCTTCCGATATCTTGCAAAACAAGATACTTCATCCGAGCGGTCCATTGCTGCTGCTTGATCTCGTTCCATGCGTTCCTCAGCTTCACGACAGTTTGGACAAGATAGCTCCTCACTGTATTTGCACGTTGATTCAACATGGCCTAGTAACCTAGTACAAGTCACATAATATCACACAATTACTGTAGATGAACAAGTTCTCGTGCACTACCTGGAGAATAGTGATTGGTATACAGGGGCACATCATGTGAGCACATTTAGCAAATTGTCTTCAGTCCGACTCTGACGACTCTTGCCAAACAAAAAGCGGATCGCCCATCCCTAAAATATCTGGCTGTCGACCTTCATCACTTCACACGATTCTTTACCCTAAGGGTCCATCCATGACCATCCTCAGGAGGTACCTGGACCCTACAGTATGGGTTAAGCTTGGATGAGGGACTCCAGATCCCAATCCTTCTCAAACGACACTTGCATCGTGACCTCAGCCGGCCAAGGGGCCATGATGTCGATGGGCGTCTTGCAAATGGGGCACTGCTTATCCAGCACCAGGTGTCTGCACCGGTGGGGCGTCCGCTGTCCGTTCGCGCCCGTCCGGAACAGAGTTCGTGGCCCGGTGCAGCTTATGAAAGCAAAGGTCAAAAGGTTTGAATTGCTGAGAGAACTTAGTGATGTGTGAAGACGACACACACACACACACAACACAAACACAAACACACACGTCATGTGTTCTTGAATATTCTTAAACACTTGAACATACGACCTGAGTGCACTTCCAATACATTCCTCATTCACTGGAGTCTGGTGCCACGTTGGGCATGTATAGGCTGCGCCTGTCGATGTTACAATGGCGGCTCTGTGAAGAGGACTCTCCACCTGAGTGGGAACCGACCGAGCGATTGGAGGCGGTCCCGGTGAAGACCTCAGGCTACGTCATATGGTACCTGACTAGTGACCAGGGAGGGCCATTTTGAACGCCAACTCTATATGATCTGTATTGTGCCGCTCAGTCTGTAGCTAGTTGGACCAATTGTACATCTACAGAGTTACCAGTCCAACCCGGCGAAACCTCGCTTTCACCATGGGTTGAATCTGCTGGGAAACTCAACCACTTGGACCATCAGCTCGCTTCTCTTTTGTGCGTGGTTTCAGGCGGGTCAAACGCCACACGTGAGCCGCTGCTCAGTGCCAGGCCCACCACGTGAAACAGGTGCATGCATGGCAGGCGTCGGACCTGGCCGCCTCTTAGTGCACAAGAACAAGAACTGGTAAAGGAAGAAATCTGGAAGAAACATGAAAAAACTGTGGTAGGGGAACATACAGTCACTCTCACTTAGTGATTGTCATCTTTTGTCATTTCCAATTTCGATGTATTGTTCACAAAAAAAAACAAGGATTTGCCATCAAATTGCGTTGTCACATGTTGACTTAGTGGGTCCCATAATGTCAATTCCCTCCGTGTTTCCCCCATGCTGTGCCGGGCGTGCCTTGTCGCCGACTTGAAAGTTCTCCAGGCAAATGGGGCAAGCCTCTCGTCCAAGGCGGTGCTCAGTGCTCACAAACAAATGTTTCCACGGGCCCGCGAGTCACTTAGGTGGCAAACCCACGACGAGCAAGGCTGCATCACCTGACGATCTCACAGGGTTTTTAGTTTGGTCCCTGCCCAGAACCCAGCAAGTCATGGAGTCATTCAGAGTTGTTCCTGTTATGTTTCAAGAAGAGACGTTTTTCAATGGGATGCCGACCGAAGTTGTGAGGCAAACAAGGAACATGACAAAAAAACACATGTTGTAAATTTGCCATTGGCCCGCGATTGGTCAAAGGCACAGACCTTCAGAACAGTTGGGTGTCTACATTGGGTAACGGCAAGTCAAAATTTCATTTTTGTACGTAACCTAGCAAGACTTGTAGAATGTAGAACTCAGAAAAACTACTGTCGCGGGGGGTTCGTCTCCAATATCTTCTGTGGAGGCTTTTGGTAGCCGCAACAATAACCACCTCTGGAGTTCATACATTTGTTTTCATTTTGCTGTCATCCTGCTGTCATTTGCTTTCATCCTGCTTTCACTTGCTTTCAATCGGCTTTCATTCTGCTGCCCTTTTTCTGGGAGCTGAAGTATATAAATATGGATCTTGACTAACAACTAATACATATTAATACACCTCACAAGCCATGATTTGCAGCCTCAAAACCAATGCAATCTCGATTTTGGGGTTCTACAACTATTAGGGATGACCTGCTCTTTACGAGTTAAACATTAGCGATGTTGCGCAAATTGAAACTTGTACTCTACTTCGAGTGATCCCCACAATGACATTTGAATCATTTCAACTGTTTCATGCCATTGTGGGGCGCATGTTGCCATGGTTGGGGCTTTGTGCTTCTCGATTTTGCTTTTGGGTCCTCAGGTGTGGGGTTGTTGCTCTAGTGTTTAGTGTTGGGGAGTTCGCGTCAGAGTATCGCCACGGTCTACAGTTGGCATCCAAAAGTGCAACCCTGTCACCACCTGCCACGCAAAATGCCACACACACAAAGGTAGTTGTGTTATACTATGTTTGTGGTTGTATTGTGGGTTGTGTGTGTTGTGGTCCGAGAGTGCCCACTGCGATCTGGCGCTTGCTGTTCTTGCTGTTGAGATCCGGGAGTGCACACTGCGATCTGGCTGCTCTTGCTGTTGAGGTTCGGGCGTGTCCACTGCAATCTGAACTTGCTGTTGACGTCCGGGAGTGCCCACTGGAGCTTGCTGTTCAGGAGTGCCCACTGCGATCTGGCGCTTGCTGTTAAGGTCCGGGCGTGCCCACTGCGATCTGACGCTTGCTGTTGAGGTCCCGGAGTGCCCACTGCGATCTTGCGCTTGCTGTTGATGTCCGGGAACCCAGGAGTGCCCGCTGCGATCTGGCACCTGCTGCAGGGAGGGCCTACCGTGCTCCGAGAAGCTGCAGCCCCTCTATTAAAGAAATCTAACAACACAGAGCTTAGCATGGACTAGACAAAAATGCATATTTCATGTTTGAGGGATGACTACAGAGAGGCGCGCGGGCGCACAATTTTATCCAAAGGATCAAATCATGACCCGCACCAAAAAAGTCAAAGTACAATGTTCACAGGTATAAAATCGAGTCCCCAGGTGAAATTGAATAAGCAGTCATCAAATTAAGCAGTCATCAAATGAGCAAATCAAAAATAGTCCCAGCGGCTGCGATTGGGAAAGGATCCTGTTGCTCGACAGGTGGCGTCCTTCCTCCATCTTTTCCTGGCAGCACTTGTAGCCCAGAAGAGTCTCAGAGTAGGCAAAGAGGCGCTGAGTTGGTTGTCGTCGCCTTGAACGCGCGTCTTGACAGCAGTTCCCATTTTGGTGATGCCCTTACATGCGTACTTGATCAGGTCCTGGACATTGTCGCGCTTGTCAAGGGCAGAGTGACAAACAGTGCCAGGAAGTTGGTGGTCTCCCTGAGCAGAATATTCTAAGGAACTCTGTGCGAATAGGCCTTGAATTGGATGGCAAGCGGCTAAGCCAAGAACCGCAGTAGCATCACTCACAGGATGGGGACGATGCGCCATGCAAGGACAGGCAGTTGATTGTCTCCCGACTAAGAGCATCTCTCTAAGCCTTGGCCTTGATTTGGTTCTCCCGCAAAGCAAAACAGGTCAATAGTCTCATAAAACACCATTCAAAGAGGGAGAGGGTCTTACTGCATGTTTGGAACTTTGGCATGTTACAAGCAGAGACTTGGGCATCTGTTTCATGATTTTTTGCCTGATCCTGCCAGGACCTAAGTGGCCTCTATGTGATGATGCTGATCTCGAAGAGATAAAACAAGGGCCTGACTTCCGACATAGGCGATGTACACGCTAAACTTGATCATTTCAATATGCAATCGTTTAAACAGCAATATTTCGGACTTGCAGCGGTTGGATTGGATTGGCTTTGATTAAATTTGACAGAATCAACAATCAAATCATAGCCAGCAAAAGATTTGCCAAAATCAAATTGGCATAAAACGCACAAGCTATAGCAAAACTTAGCAAAAACACATCAATATCAACCTTTAGCTAACATTAGTACTGGTGGGCGCTGTAACATTGCTTAAGCTTAACTGGCTTAACTGCAACCTAAGTTTCATGAATCATAGATAGATCTGGGACACTTGCACTTGGACAAACACTTGGACGGTAGCCGCTTACTTTCTTAACCACCACATATCACATACATCGTAGCAACACTTGGTAAGTTATGAAACTATCAAAAGGATCCTCTCAGTTGGGTGAATCCGTATATTATACCGAACTGTCCCTCCCTGCAAGACACTTTAGCTAAGGGCATGTAGGACTGCTTTATTCCGCCTGCAGGAGCTTTTACTACAAATCAGGTGAGTTCAGGGACGGCAGTGAGCCAAGACCAATTCGTCAGGTGGCATACGGCACACATTCCACATGCAAGGGCCTCCTGCTGCAAATTCGAGTCCTCCTCCTGCACAGCCACCGTCAAGGTATTCTCCTTAGCACGGTCTCAACACACCCTTGAGCATTGTGATGACCGACGCACACTGCATCTCCCATACTCCTGCTTTCGGAGGGCCAAGAGGCTCTCTTCCAGCATACTTGGACTGCCACCAAGAACGTTGTTGGTAGACGTTGCTGGTGTCAATCTCACAACCAACCTGCTCACAGACTCAATTGTTTCATTGTTGCTGTCTGATTGGTCCGGGTGAAGCTAACAAACAATAGTGAGGCTGCCTTTGCCCGTCCATAGGCCCTAGACCAACTCCAAGCAACCACTATTGTGAGAAGACCCTCCAAAAATCTCCAAAAGACACTGTAGAAAGTAGTCACCCTGGCAGGCACTTGGTGCTTTAGACAACAATGGTCATTTCCAATGTCGTTTCCTTTAAGAAGATGGTCGCTTTCAGTTTTCCACACCCCGCCCTCTATGTCTCCCGGACGACGATCATGGCGTGGGTGGCAAAGGGCAGTTCTCGGGGTGCCACAATGTGCATGACCTGGGCCGTCGATCAGCAAGAGCTAAGAAGCTATTAGGGGCTCCTGGCATCGCTACTAGGAGCAAGGACGCTACGATCGGGGCTCCTGGCCGTACTACTAGGAGCAAGAAGCTATTAGTAACAAGAAGCTACTAGTAACAAGTGCATCGCTACTAGTAACAAGTGCCTTACTACTAGTAACAAGAAGCTAGTAGAAACGTGAGGGACGTCATCATCGCCCGCTCTGACCGAATGATATAAGGGAGTAAGCGCGACTCTGGACCCTCCCAGATGGATGTTTACACTGAGAACCTGTTAACCCACATGTGGTCTGGAGCTGCAACACCGTCCATGTCTTAGTGGTGGTTTCACACGGGTTCACGGTTTGACAGTGGGGCCAAGACTGCAACCTAGCGGTCGACTCTAAGCTGTCAGCTTTTTTTGCCAAAAAATAAAGGCATTGAGGTTTTTCAGGGCTGTCAGCCTATAGGCACTGTACATTACTGCGCTCCGCACTCCAGGAACAGTTATGAATGGAAACTACCCTCCTGCAAAACAACATAGAACCTGAGAATTGACCCGTGGAAGAAGACCATTTTCCTCTAACCGGCCTCTACAACCCAGTGGTTTTGGGGTTCCATGTGCCAACCCATCCAGCCAACTGAAATCACTCAACTCAACTGGCGCGTTGCTCTCCCAAAAGAGGGCAAACGCGCGCGTTTGATCAGATTTGCATAAAACGACTCTCCCCTGCCACAATGAGGAAGCTTCGTCAGCTATCGCACAATATCGTGAACTGTTCTATAGAAAAGGCATGTCATGTTTAGCAAACTCTGTGAACTGCATGAAGTACTGGGCAGCCGGCGCAAGCAACCATTGATGTGTACCACATGCGCAGGATGATCGTCAGCATGTGGACGCCTCGAAAATGGTTTCAGATCGTATATAGAGGCACAAACCCCGACATGTCCTTTTAGGTCTACATAACCCCCTTTGGGGGATTGTGCCATCTACTCTCAATCCACTAAAATAGAACTGCACAAAGTCTTAAGCTTGGATATCTCACAGCGGTGCATCTTATACCCCAGGCAAAAGGACACCCCACAAAAGAAGCAACACAAAACGTTGGGACTTTCCATGTATCCTGGCTTGGTGTCTTTTCCCATGCAAAACCTGCAATGAGCTTTTAGAGCACCCTCTTAAAGGTAAGAAGCCCAGGAGAGATCTCCATATAGCCAACATATTAGTTTCGGGCCAACGGATTTGTTGTCTCTTTTTGCTGAGGCAAACCCAGCATGATAGTGTATGAATATTGTAAGGAACATGGAGATTCTATCGAACTGGGCCTGCAATCAATCTGGAGAACGGATGTGGAGAACTGGGCATGCCAACATCCGGAATGCATGTGTCAGAATGCCGGACTTGTTGTGAACGCATGTTCTAATCCCTTCAGTTTCCCAAGAGAGCAACCGTTGGCCTTTAGTGTTTTGGCTGTTCATGTTCAGACAACATAACTACCTCCGAGCTGTGGTAAACCTTCAATGTACTGCATGAAAGGTCTCTGGCAATCTCTGGCAGGGCAGTCCTTTCTGGCACTAGTGCCAAGGGTATGGCCACGAATATCTACCAGTCCTCTGGGTTTGGAGATCTTTCGCAGAAAACAAACAATGGCAAGCCGCGAAGCCTGCCGCGTGGGGAAGCTGAACGGGACACAGCAAGTCGTATTCCAGCGTGAAGACCTCAGTCATTGCGAAGGTGATTTACACCACCACGAAGTCGAGGTGATTTTGACATATGCAAAACATAGGGGTAGTAATTCCACTACCCCCCTCTCAGGGGTGGTCATTTTTATAGACCCCCGAGGGTCCATGTATAGAGGAAATGCAATGGCCCTATTGTATCTATTGTAAAACCGGCTTCATGGATAAAACATGATTGAACAGTCACTAGCTCCGGAATGTTCACTTACTTAAGTATACTTAAGTCTGATCTGTGCTGATTCTCGTTGGGATCTAGCCACTCGAGAATATGTGCCCAAAAGATTCCCTGCATGGGTATCCGGTCAACGAGCATTTAAGAGGCAATCCTTCAACAATCACTACAGTCACTAGTAGATGTGGGATTCTGATTGATGAATTAAACAACAGATTGTTCCTTTAGAGCCTTAGAGGCCAGGAGACACCACATGACACCAGGCATCTTCGCCTAGCCCTGCCAAGTTTGACTTTATTCAACCACATTGAATTGGTATTCCCCGCGTGTCGAAATGTGGGATTGGATTTGCCGGTAAAATCAATGGGATACGAAGCCGATCGCTTTCGTGTGGGCTGCGAAGCCGAAGTTTGACTCACAACATCCCACAACCACCGCTTCAAGGTACCAGACTTCTCAAAATGGTCGCACAAAAAGGCCAAACACTGGCCAAATATGACTGACCATAGTCAATGCAAAAAGCCACATGCACGTTTGCTTGATGTGTCCACACGAACAATTCAGCGAGCCAAGCCAACAAATATAGTACATCAACTCCACCTTGCCTGGATCTGTCACTGGATCGAGCGGTGCCCCTTGCGTGACCTGTTACATTCCCGGGGAACGCTCTGCTTGGCGCTAATATACGACAGCTGTCCTGGAGCAAGGAAAAACCACCATCAGCAACGCATATCCCGGATGGATATGAGCAAAAGGGCTTCATCTCACAGCTGGTCACCTGGTTCTTAAAACCAGTAGCGTTCGGATGCTATGCTCGGTGGAGGCCATCGCAAGTAGGTTGGAGGTCATCGCTACGAACGTAACAAGAAGCTAACTAGTAGCAAAATTCTTCTTCTTCACATTGCTTCATTTCGCCCATGATGAAACGAGCTCCCGGGCGTTGGTTCTCCCACGGTCACTCGATCCACATTTCAATCGGGTGTACCTGGTCCATGCGGCCGGTCGTCCGTGCCGTGGTCAAACAGTAAGAGACTCCAACCCCAACACCCCTGACCTGGTTAACCCTTTCTGTACCCCACCCCCCTGGTGCGCCCGGGATCGGGCCTCCAACCTACTCTTCCCGATCCGCCGAACACAGCCCTTAATACGAAAAGAGACGGGGATCAGGGATCTATTTCAGCGCCATTGACTTGCTCATCGTTTCTTAAACAAACAGGCTTACATACATACGACGGGCAATGTACACATCATGTACTGCAGTCAAACTGTTCTCACCTGTCCAAACCTCCTATGGGCAAGTCAAAGTGGAGTGCTTATCCTTCCGGGCTCGTGCAGTCGTGCATAACTAGCGGTCTGTTGCTGTGTCAGGCGCCTATTCCCTACAGCGGATGCGTGTCTCGCATGATGTACCAAGTGGTTGCAAACATATACAAGTAATATATAAGCTGGATATCTTTTCGGCATGGGGACTAGAGTCGCTGCCTGGATGGGACATACAACTTACTTCTGATACTCTACAACATATTGTATGAGCGATCCAAAGGAACATAATGCATATATATATATAATTGCTCAATTCTCCTATAGCTACACTCCCTCCAGCCAACAAGATGGAAATCCAGGCCACACACAAAAGGACTTTTGCACAGAACACATGCTTTAAATTAAACAACATATAATATATAATAACAACATATCAAAAAACATTCATGGGTCTTTTGAGCTCCCCCTGCGTTCTCTGCCGCGCTGCCGAGTCTTTGACACCTGTGAGGAGACGCTCGTGGCCTAATTCCTAGTCGCCCGCCAGCACTCAAAGCGCAGTTCGTCTGTTTCGCGCCGGCGACGGACTGGCAGCAATGGCATTGTGGAACTTCGGATCTGTCAGCTGCAGTGAGAGAACAAAGCAAATGTACAAGTCGTAGTTGAAGGTTGGTATACACCAAACCAGTCAGGAGGTATTAAAAGTAGTATAACAGGCCAGGTACGACCAGCATCAACCAGGCCTTATCAAGGCTGTACTACTAGACTCTGCTATAGCATCCTATGATTCAAATTTTTGTTCCCACTCTCAGCACCAGTTCTTCTTGCTTGGTTCGTAGGTTGCATGCTCGGATAGAGTCAGTAGAGAGATAGTCTCTGGGAGCTCCATCCTTGCCTCTTCAAACCGTTCCGACACTTGCCCTACAAAGGCAAACAGCTCACCACACCAACAGGCCGTGATGTTATGTCAAACAATAAGCGAAAGACCTAGAGGTCGACTCTTAATTAAGAAAACCTTTTCCATTCAAATTGTAAACACCTCTTCAGGCTTGGGGGGTGAAATATCATCAAGGCACTACATTCTATGTTTCCCAAACTCCACAACGTCTAGGAGTCTAGGGACTCATTGTGAGCTTGTACCTCTTGCAACTGTCAAACAACTCTTCAAACAGGACAACAACAATCCACAACCCAAGGGGTCTGATCTTGGCACTGTCCAAATGCTGCCGTGGGCCAAGGAAGCAGCTTCATCCTCCAGGCCAAAAAACATCGAATTCGGCAAATCGACCTTGGTCAAGATTGCAGTTGGTGGGTTCTCTAATAGATTTTATGGTATACAAGATATCTACATCCGGCCGCCCCTGCTTGGCCCTGCTCGACACTAGCTCGGATGCTCGACACCAGCTCGGTCTTGAACGAATCCTAGGTCCGCATCCTGTGGCACCGAACTTCACAGCAACAGAATGACATGTATAGGGACTCCATTTGGAACAGTGCGTCCACCTCTGCAGCCCTGGACCCAGGACCCGCGCTCACGCCAGCGGTCGCTTTCGTAGGACCTGCAAGGCGGAGAGCCCAAGGGTCGCACCGACCCCTCGGAGGCGGCCAGGCTCTTGCTGATCGTGATTGGGACAAGCCATCCAAATGAATACCCTCCCTGAAACAATGGAAAGTGGATAAAACCCTCCTGTTAGTAGAGGAAACACAGTCTTCCAAGGGGCCATGTCATCCACTTCCGTGTTAGTTCCAGGGAGTGTATGAGATTCCCAGATTTGAACCCTCATGACTCATGACATGAGGGTACTGACAAAGTTTCTTGGCTTGTCACGGTCCCAGCCTTAACAACTTTAAAACATTCGATGGTGAAGCTCCCAAATTACAGGGAAACATATGAATCATCATCATCATCAACATCATCATTATCATCATCATCATCACCATCACAAGACAATGTCAGTGAAGTTGCTCCACCCACCAGCGCGACAGAGAAAAAAGGAGCAGAACCCTCAAGGAAAAAGGTCTGTGACTACTGATCAGCCAGTGCATCCCAAGACAAACAAAATAAACATATATAACAATAGATGTTATTAACCTTACGACTTGTATATTTCGAGTGATCCCCACCCTAAAATCGAGCAACCCTCACCTGACAGGTGGGAAAACCGACATGAACCGACCAAACCATCCCATCATCCGTGCCTTGGCCCGTTCTCGTGCATGCCGTAGTCGTTGGCTTTGGTCCATCTCCACTTTACGCAGAAAATCCTGTCGGACGGCAAACGATGACCACGTCTACTTTCTGCGCGCAGTGAAGAACTATGTATTATAATTGATTGTGTTTGGATTTTAGGGCCAATCTTTCCGAACAATGCACGGAAGAGGGTGTCGGTGACTGTCTCGTTTGCCCCTCCAAACAGGACACCAGGGATGGGCCAATCTTCCAGCACTTCGGGAACCCACAACAAATAATCCAAAAGATTGTTCATGATACGTTCTTGAACTGAAGACGTCTCCCAGAACAGCTGCCCACGAAAATCACCATGGATCCCCATGCTTTCCTCCCAGTCCACACAAATTCCCAACGCTCAAAAGCGCCCCACACCTCCAAGCGCTCCCATCGCGAGCCGGCGCCCTCCCCCGCGGCCTCCAGCGGGTTACGACCAGGTCAGTGAGTGTTTGGCCAAAGCATGTCTTCTGAAGTCCTCCAGTAATTACCAACAATAGGAAAAAACATGGGTGGAAACCAAACACATCCGCAATTTCTTGAACGCGTCAAGAAATGCGATCATGCTGAATTATGCTACAATAGAGCTTTTAAGCCACCAGTGGCCCATTTGCAGCTTTTTTGCAACTACCCAAACAGGTACCTTTCGAGAAGCTGAACCTGTTCTAGCACCGGCCACCGTCTGAGCATATCGTGGGAATGTCATCGACCAAGTTAGTTTCATCATGTGCCACCTGCCATAGCATGAATAGGATCTTGCCGATGTGAATAGCATCTCAGTTGCATTCTCCGGCTGCGAAGTCGGCATTTCCTGGCAACTTCCTGGACTGTGGATGACGTACATACGCCACTACTGGGCGTGTTTTCTAAAAGTACGGAGACCTCCCAATTCGACCCCTGGCAGAAGGAAAAAAGATCAACACCCATTGGTTTCAAATGTTAGTTTCTTGGGTAAAAGGCGGTCAGTCAGCTTCCTTCTGGGCTCGATGGGTCACACACGGCCTTTTTTTATCTGTCTTCCTCATCTTAAAGCAGCACCTTCATTGATGTCAAAGAGTGGTCCACAAAAAAACGCGGAGGAAATACTTCGTCCCTTCCAGCAGTCTATCCTCACCAAACCAAAGATCCCTTCATCCCTTCCGTGGGCCTCCAGCTCCTCGCCTTGGGCGAGACGTAGAAGCAGCCGAGAGGTCCCATAGCCTGGCAATTACAGTAGGTGGGACAAAACACAAAGACAACCTCTGCCCCCCAAAGAGAGGGCAACATAGAGGTTTGAAAGGGAACAAAGCAACATGTGTCCCACAAAAGCCACGTGAAACACATGATTGATATGTTCCTCTGAGCTTTAACTTGATGGCACACTTTATGGACCTGCTCCGATCGACTTCGACCCTCCCAAAAGACACCAGCACCACATGGATGCTGAAATGTGAAATGAACCTCTGGACGCTGGGAGAGTCTCAATTTTCTTTTCCAATCCAGTCACTCACAAGCTACAGCTGGAGCATGCTGGAGCGGGAGATACAAACAGGACCACTGCGGATGCCCTTTGGTTGAAGACCTCTCTCCCTGGGCAACAGGGCTTACTTCCACCCCGCAAAATTTCGCATAGGCCGGCCGAAGTGAACATGCACTACGACTCACTAACATGGAAGTGGAAAGCCATCTGTTCATAAGGAAAGCAGTCAGTCTTTCTTTCGGGACCATGTCATTGACTTCGTGATGCGTTCGTCGGAGTGTACGAGTGTATGTGTCACCGGTGACGCTGTCTGTTTGATCGTTGAAATGTGCCAAAAGCGCAAAGACAGGCGCAACGCAGCGGGTTCCCAGATGGGAGAAAAAGGATTCAAGGCTCAGAATGTCCAAAACAGGTTTTGGTAAACGTTCCACTTTAAGTACCCTGGATCCTACAAATTCCAATTTGGTGGGATTATGAACGATATATGGCGTGGTTTCGAAACAACGACACTGGGACTTGAGGACATGAATGAACGCGTGACAGCTACAATCGTCACAGCCTCTCTTCTCAAAGCCACAACTGCCTTCAAACAAGACAGGCCCACGGTACAGCCCATGCCCCACACGCGAAAAAAGAGACCTCAGACGACTCAGTGTCAGTCGTCGCTCTCCACAGACGACAGTCAGTCGACGGTCGAGGTGTTTGGATCACACGGTCAAGGCGCTCTCCCGATGGCTGGAAAAGCCTCTAGTAAATGGAAAACACGTCAGAAAACCCGTACGTACACATGAAATAGTCATGGAAGTGAACATTGCCTCCGGGCAGATGACCATTTTCCTCTGAGCAGCAGGGAGTGTAGGCATCCTGGGTTATCCTGGGTCGAGATGTTCCTTGAGCCTTGCTCTTGGAGAGAGAGACCAACGATGATGATATACGTACTCGGAAGAGCTGACCTACCATGATCACACCCACTCCCACCCACTCCTTACCGATCAAACGGATGGTCAGTATGGGGTGCACAATATCCGCCTGAAATATATATAGACCCCCAAATTAGATATAGTAGTGATATAGTATAAAGATAGTGGTTACAAAGGCCATGGGCACCTGGATTTTATAAAAGGAACGAGTGGACCATTTTATAAGGGGGCTTTGTAGCCCCTATGTATAAAGTAGATCCCCACTAAAAATGTCTTGAAATCCGTGCCACTATATTTGGGGAGAGTGTTTGAAGGAGCGAACTTCGTTTTGCACTCCTGGTCTATGCCGGAAGTTTTTCTGAGTACCGGACTATGGTGGTCTAATGGGTAGGGATGCGTCGGACCCGGGTTCAATCCCCAAAGTGCACTAGGCGGACAGGCGGCCCACTACCCCACCCCTGCAGTTCAGGGGATGAGCGGACCGGGTGTGGACGGTTAAAACACCCTCTCTTCGCATCGCTGTCCTCTCTCAGTTGCGAAGTAACATCTTGCTACGTTCGTAGTAACAAGATGCTACGAACGGGGAGCATATCGGGCATCGCTACGAACGGAGCGATCGGACGCGAAGCGAACGGGGCTCCTGGCCTTACTAGGAACAAGAAGCTACGAACGGAGCATTTCGGGCATCGCTACTAGTAACATCTCACCACCGTCTGACGAGGTCCCATCGCGTCGAGCGCCGTGTCGCCTGCGTAGGCGATTTCGCCCTTGACGCAGGAAGCTCGTCAGGGCGAGATCAATTCCATCTGTGCGCCTTGGTGAACAGTCCCCCAAGTGATAGAACAGTCAACCGAGGAAGAAACAGAACATGCCATGAAAAACAGCTGAACCAATTATCAAAGCAATGCTTGAAGAAATTCATATATAGCAATAGTTCGTGCTGTTACGTGCTGTTGCTTGTCTTGATGTCCATTTTTACGAGCTGTACGACACTACAAAGATCCTGAAAAACTGCAGCTGACAAATGATGTATAGTGTAATGTTCATGAAATAGTGAAGGTAGCCAGGAGCTACTAGGGGGAGGCCATCGCTATAGTAACAAGAAGCTACTGGTAGCTCATGGGTTCCCACATTCCGCTCCCTTGGGACAACCCCATTGTGGAGCCCTGGCATGTATTGGTTCTCCCATTTGCTTCACAACCTGTGCAACTAGCTGTCAACTCATGTTACCAGTCACTCTTGGCCATTCACCACCTCCATGTAATGGGTGGATTTCTTGGTTCTCTGCTGAAGTCGTGAATCACCATCACAAGCGAACGCCCCACCCAATCCTCGACCTCCGAAGACTTGAGACGCCCAGAAAACCACTACCGATGTTACATGGAACATCATGGAACTTGAAAACCACTGGGTCTTGGAGGAAGCTAGTCAGCTAGTCTTCCAAAGGTATGATTTTCAGCTTCCATGTGGCTGTGGGTCAAAACCAGGCTACCTGGGTTCAGTGACCGGACAGAATGCACCAGAATGAACTATATAATTACAGTTCATATAATGAGGTCAACCTGTTAGGGTTCGCTGGGCTCGACGTTTGACCCACGGTCATGTGGGTCTCTTCCCGGATGTTGAGCCGCCCCAGCTCCCGTCTTGGCCACGTAGCGAGTCGAGGTGGGAGTTGAAGTGCAGATCGCTGGACACCGCTTTCGGTGGGCTCTTGGGAGGGCTCGACAACATGGACTCCTGGCGTCCAAAGCCCCGCTATAGCAGGCACGATGCGAAGGAAACAGGGTTTACGAGGCCGGTCGATGCTTGGTATGTTTTAGTCGGAAGGACTGGAACCCAGCTATAGTGGTAACTGCATCCTTTGGGAAAAGCATGGTGACCATCAATCCGGATGGGGCATAGATCGAAGTCCCAAAAAGCTGCAAGGAAGTTTGAAAGAAACTGCGCTGTTGGTGCCATGACTCATGACCTACGGACTTACTGGCCAAGTGGGAATACTCAGAATACTCCAAATGAGGGATCCTTCCATAGCCATAGCCATAGCTTCCAACTTGTACATCAATCCGAGCCAGCAAGAGATTGTTCCACCTCGGATTGTGCTTTTTCAGCACCAAGGAACATGACATTGCAACTGTAATTAGTTGTGCGGTCATATTCATATATTGGATCTTTGAGTGTACGACCCCGGCAAAACCGACCTCACCCCCCCGGCCAGACTGACTCCCGCCTCGGCCGGCGAGCGCCGCCAGGCCTGGACGCCGGGAAGACCACGAGAGCCCCGGACCGGAATCCGTCCGGTGAGGACACGTTGCTTCTTCGAAACAAATTGGTGAACAAAAGCAGAAAAACAACTAACTACATGTGGGTTTTCTTGCTTCTTTTGGACGGTCCCGGCAGTTGGGATGTTTGACGATGGGGTATGCTTCGGAGGTATGCTGCGCACAGTAGCGCTTTCAGAGCGTAGAGGGTATGGTTCGGGGTGTGCTTCGCCTAAGTCGAACATCCCAGCCCTACATAAACTGGACACCTTTAACAAAAACATGAAAAAAAAACGTCACAAACCCACTTGAAATGTGTGTCATTCTCCCAGCTTCAGTGAGATACCAAAGATCTTCTAGTCAGTTCCTCTTGTCTGAACTAGTCAGCTCCGGAAGAGAAGAGAAACCGCCACGCCTGGCGCTGAACTTCCACATCCGACCTGCTTGTGTGTCGACCGCTCCGCGAGGCTCCGCGTCTATCCGGCGGTTCGGGGGGTTCGGGGCCGAACGACGAACGACCCGAACCGAGGACGGTGGAGTCCATGCGTCCCCAAGAAGCGGATCTGGAGATCTGGAGAACGTGACACCAAGCAGAAGCTATAGGATTCCATTCAGACACATTGAATGAGGATTCGATGGGACCCACCCCCCAAAAAAAACGAGCCACATAACCTGTGTTTCTAGATGTTGGCTCCATAAAAGCCAGGAGACTCTAGCAGCTAGGTATTCCTAAACCGTTCCAGTTCAGCTTGAATAAGAAAGGTCACCAGCAACTGTGCATGATCCCCCTGAGATGAACCGACTCAATCCCCCTCCTTGAACTGCGCAACTGCGAACCCCTGAGAGGTAACCCCGGTTGGAGTAGATAGTGCCATATACTCCGCCACTGCGAACTTGAAACATTAACCCTACACCTCCAAGTACCTCCTCAGAAGGCATTTGGACCCTCCAAACCCACCCCAAACACCTTCTCAGAAGGTACTTGGAGGCCTAGGGTAAGGTGAATTCCACCACGTTGCAGGTCTTTTCTCCTGGCTCTCCGCCTCTCCGCAGCATTGTTCCGCACCAAGAGCCGGACAGGTAGGAGTGAACCCGGGTCGAGGGAGTCTCTTCTCCCCGACTGGAGGCCTCGGAGAGAAGGACGAAGGACTGATTGGCCGAAGCATGGAGTGGACCGGACGTGACACCGGGCTGTTTTGCGGCGAACAAGTCTCCCTGATGTCATGGTATGTCATGGTCATTCATATCATAGTGTCTCAGGGATTTATCAGGAATCGTACATGGCAGGACAGGAAAAGGATGCTGAAGGATGCTGAACGGGGACCGAGAGGAAAACTTTTGGCCTGTTGCGGAGTGAGACGACTGGAGCTTTGTCCTCTGAGTTTAGTGGATCATGGTACTGTGTCGGTGGTCGCACCACTCATGATGTTCAACACGTGTGGTCAACCTCTTAGACTCTTGCTCCGCATGATTCTGCAGCTCCAGGAAACGCAAATGCTTCCATCAATTAGGCCCACCCTTGTCGAGAATACCCGGACGTTTCATCACAGGGCGAAGGCTGCTTCGCAGAGTTCAACGTCCAAACAATTCCGCAATTCCGAGGGTCTGGTGAGTCCAGATGAGTCCAGAAAACAGAATCACTTCACCACCATCCACATAACCTAAAAAAAATGGACTTCCAGGGTTTCTGGGAAAGGTCGTCTCTTTGTTGAATAAGCTTTTGCACATGAGCTTCAAATGACCGGCCAAATTCCAAACCAATGCAATGCAATCACAAACTGCTTCCAAACCAATGCAATGCAATCACAAACTGCTTCCAAACCAATGCAATGCAATCACAAAATGCTTCTGAACCAATGCAATGCAATCAAAAAATGTTTCAGGGGACTTGGTATTTTCATTATTGCTCTGTCATAGCGTTCACCCACATAGTAAATCAAATCTACGACTCTGATAGACTCTGATCAGGCAATGGTCTGTCCTCACACATCTATCATATGAGGCTCTGGCTGTGGGTCAAAACCCTGATAGGTTGACCCTGATAGGTTGTCGTCTATTCGCATCAATTTTCAGTCATCAACCACGGTGTCCCTTTATAAAGCCGTTTGCCCCAGGGCAGCCCCTCCTTCCCTCCCTGTTTCAACCCCACCGCTCCCTGATGCTCCCTGCATCCCAACGGCTGAACGCAAGGGAGAAAGTGAAGCCAGCTGTTCTGAAGCCACGCCCACCTTTGTGCTCTCATGGACCACTTCAGCACCGTGATACGTGTCACGAGGGCAGGACGTGTCACGAGTTGCACTTTGAGCTGCTTTGGCTATTGAGTGGTGCGCACAAACTTGGCTTGATTGTAGCTGAAATGTGCATCTCTTTATGCATTTATCTCTTGCCTCTTTTGATGTAGCGTTCTTTCCCTATAGCGTTCCAAATGCACAACATTGCTCCATTCCACCGTTTCGCATCGTGCCTTCAAACTTGAATGCATGTCTGACCAGCATGGGCGAGGGCATGCTAATTGTCCCTTTGTTGACAGATCGTCCCCTGAGGCTGCTTGGTGATGTGTGGGTAATCACCATGTCTGACACATTCGGTCTGAAACACCAAGACCGGCATGCAAACATGATGTAGAATCTTGATTAAAATAACCACACCCCCATTTGGATTCTAAAACATGTTCGGGCATCGGGGGGGGTGCTTAGATCTCAAACAGTCCAGATTCCACACGTCAGTGGCTCGCGAAGACTTCCATCTTCGAGTCCCAAGTGAAACCTTCGGGCCTCTTCCAGGACAAGGCTCAAGAGGCCCGGCAGCCGACCAGGCCTGGTCGGTGGTTTTAAAGATTCAAGCAGTGGATTTGGCTGAAATCTGTGCCAAACCGTGATGGCACAACCGTGATGGTACTTACAGGGGTTCATCTGATATCTAATATACACATAAAGCATAATTATTACATATAATTATACATATATTGTGTAATATTTAATATGTTGCATTTGAGTGTTTTTCAATATAATATAATATATATATATGTGTATATGTCTCGTTAGCAGGTCCTGGTGGGAGAGGAGTCCCCAGTGTGTTTGTGGGGGGGGGATTGTTAAGGTGTCAAAGGGTGCTTCTCATGTCGCCCTAGAGATGGTCATTTGCAGATGCGTCTCAATCTTGGGATCTCCTATGATCCCCTCAAAACCTGAGAGGTGTCCGCATCAATGAGCTCGTCCGCATCGTGACGCCCGGTGTGAGGACATGGTTCTTATTGCGTCTCCCTCCAACACAAATGCTAATCTGGGCCACCCAGGCGAGCCATGTCGCTTGGGTGAAGTGGGAGGCGCGGGCTCCTGCACCACATGGAACAGGACGTGGCAAGTCCAAATGCACTAGAAAGTGCCTCCGCACGAACGAACTGATACTCTGGGGGTCCAGGTACTCCCTCCAACAAGTGGGAACCAAACCCTGCTAAACAGCTTCTCAGGAGGCAGTTGTTGCCCTAGGGATAATCAAACATGCAAACTCACTGGGGTGCTAGAGTCCGGATCTACCAGGTAGCAGCACCCAGGGTGGATCCACAGGAACTGCATAGAATTCGGAGGACGGCTTGCACTTCACCAAGACACCCCTCAAAGAACGTTGACAGCTTGGAATCTTCATCTCCAGTCTGTCAATGCCTGCTGCACTGAGAACAGACTGCACTGCTCTTCGTCTTGCCCTTCACGAGAAGCAGCGGCAAAGAACATTCAAAAAGCCAGATGTTCAGGATCAAAAACCTTTCTTTCTGGTATGCAAAACTCCTCAATACAAGTATTCTGTGGTTGAGGCTCAGGGGTCTCCCGGACCAAACCTGCGCCATGCCGGGGTTCTCCAGTCTGTGACTGATTCCAAAAGTGCCATGAGGGAAGGTCCGCAAACGACCCTGCATTGTCCTGGCTAGTCTCTGGGTTGTTCCATGCTCTGCCTACCCGAGAATGTCGCATCGAGTGCCTTGAGTGCCTCTGGAGTTTCTGGGCCAAAACCACTGGAAAAAGGACCCCCAAAAGCCCGGGACGCCAAACAGGGGTCCGATTCTCGAGATCCACCAGATGGCCCGGGAAGCACCTCTGCCACGGGGCATTCCGCAAGGGGGGAACCCCCCCCGTTGCGCAGTTGGCACGGCACCTGCGAAAAAGAAGCTCGAAGCTCCGCTCCGTAGTGATTCACCAGCGTGTGGGAAGACTGCAGCACTTTTTGGAGATGACTTGCGGCCGCTTCCTTTGTCCACACTGTCCACACTGCGGCCACTGTTCGATTATTCGATTCATCAATCCATCCCACAGAAACCGCCGTTGGAAGGGGCCGAAGGCCATCTATTCCCTAGGGATCCAAGTACCTTCTCAGAAGGTGATTGGAGAGTTATGCAGGTTTGGAGAGTCCAAATACCTTCTGAGGAGGTACCTCCTCAGAAGGTTTTTGGATCCCAAGGGTATTATAGATTTATTGGATGTACCAAGAGCCGGCCATCTTCACCTTCCACTCGCCCCTCACCCAAAGCGCAACTGGGCCTGTCATGCTGGCCAATGGCTCGCGCGTGTGCATGGCTTCTCCCTGGCATGTGGGACACTTGTTCAGTGAAGGTTCATCCCGCAAACCAATTCCCTTGGGCCTGTAGCAGGACCCATGGTGAATTCTAGGGCATCCGCCAGGCGATGTGTGAAGAGTTTCTTCATGCACTGCTCCAAGGGAACAAAACAATCAATTCTTGATCGAATGTATCTGAATCTTCAATGGCAAATCCTCAAAGAAAGGCTCGGCTCGGTCGCCTAGTCGGCTTCAAGTCTGTTCGAAGAGGTCGTGGTGATGAAGACTCACACTCTTGTCATGACCACACCCCTACAGTCCCTACAGCTTTCCAGGTACTTCCTCAGTCGGAACCTGCCCTCAAAACCCTCGGTTAAGCACGGGAGGGAAACGGAGGTAATTGGCGCTACTGTAGGGAACACACTCATGCATGACAATTGATACCACTTTCCTCCACAGGTTCGGGGCAACGTATAGTGTGAATGGTTAGAGCACCACCGATCGTCATTTGTCCAACAAAGTTCTCGGCCTGCACTTCCAAAGCTGCTTGAAGCAACTGGCCAGCCACCTGGAACGTGATTGAGCTCTTGAGCTTGCGTGATTCACGGGGTTGTGCCGGCGAAAACGGTGATTGATGATCATCCAACTGCCATTTGGTGTGGTTCACTCACGGCTGTGCTGGGGGGGGGCCGGCTCTGGGGTGGGCCATAGTGTTTATGATGAACACACGGCGGGTTGCCAAAAGGATCCAAAAGGATCAATGGATTTTAGACCTTGGAACCTGATACCTTACATGTTAGGACTCATGTTAGGCGTGTGTTGCGGAGAAATCAGCTGGCACCACTGGCGGAAAAGGGACTGTGCCCGTCAATCTCGAACACATTCTAACATGTTATAATGTTAATTTAATATACATTTTAATATGGTTGCAGCTATATTATACTCGCGATATACTCGAGATATGCAGAATCCGTGATTCCACTCACTCCAAAACCGCAACCTGCGAGCCAGCCTCGGGCCCAGCAGCCGCTTGCTTGACACGTTCTGCAAGCCTCCGGTTCCACGTCCGGTTCTTTGACTAGAAGAAGAGGTGTGCTGGTGGCGCTATTCATTGAGAGCAAAAGAGTCAGGAATACGGTTTGCGCCGCAAGATTCTTCGGAGACCAGCAGATCCAGCCTTGCAAGTCCATGTTCCTCAAAAGAATCGTGATACAGTACATCTGAAGTAGGCCGCCGCGGATTCGTCAGGCTGCGTGTCACAAGGATTGCTTTGGCAAGAGTGGACCCGCTGGTGGACTGCATTTTTCCATGAACGTTTGGAGTTGCCAAAGGAACCAGGTGTTCACCAGCGAACTCCAGCCTTCGAGCAGCTGCCATGCACTCCATCCTCTGGATGGAAGGGTGGTAACCGCAGGGTGGATGAATAGGTATGATCACCACTTTGGAGTTGCCCACTCATGTTCTGTAGGGGGTTATAGGGTGTTTTACCCGTGTACGATTTGCAGTTAATATACAAAGACTAGCGTGTTCACAGTGTTCACCTTCAAAATACTTCCAAGGCGTATGTCTGTTGTCCTGATTTGCGCGTGTGGAATCCTTTTGGGTTCTAGATGCATGATCTGGACATCTGAAAACATCCTCAAACCCAGGAGTCCAGAAATTGAGAAATCTACAAGGATCGTTAGGCACATGTAGCAATTCCATCCAACGCGGGCCAAATGATTCACAGAACATGGATTTCCAGGTCCAGATCAAAACATTCAGGATTCCAACAAGAAAGACATAGAAAGACTGTCTGCAGATTGACAAGTGATCTCCACATACCTGTTGTGTGCTTGCTTCTTTCTCATGCAGCATGCAAATGGGATATTTCCCATGTAAATTCTAGAGCAATTGATTGACTCGTGTATTCCAGGGCCCCACACCGACGCTCCAGCGCCCGTTCCGAGGAGGCCAACCGCTGAGAAAGGTTGCCCTGAAAACACTGCACAACGTGCAGCGACAGGAGTGCAGCGGCAGAGCGGGCGTGTCAGGGGGTGACGTCATGGCGGGGTGAGACGAGCAAACGGAAAGAACCACCGAGCTCTTCTTCGCACATCTGCGAATGGAAGATTGAACAATTTCCTCACAAGAATGGAAGCTCTTCTTCCTTGTGAGGGTCAAGGGTGAGTCTCCAACCAGGTTTTCGAATTTGAGCTTCCAGATATCCAAAGCTAGGGACTGACCGAGGTGGACCATCTGGAGACCTTTTTGATCCATGTTGTGGGACCTACGGTTGATGCAACAAAACCTCCTCAACAAACGTCTAACATCTCTGTAAACTCTTTTCGACGCGTTTGAACAAGTATCTGTGAAATGTGACAGAACTTCAGTGCTACTTCAACTGTGCCTGGCCAAGCATCTTGATATGGTACTTACCCTCACTGAACAACTTCCTGCTTTGAATGTCCGACCAAGCTCTGTGAACCAACGGATGATCCTCCAGCCCTCCCCCAGCCCGGTCTGGAAACCCATCGCCTGGCTCGCCTCACGCCCGAACAGCTGGCTCTTGAGATCCTGCTCTCGCTGGCGCAAGGCCCGCAGCTCGGCATGGAGCCCCGGCAGCTCGGTGTGGGTGGCGCGCGTGGTGCGAGGTGGAGAATCCGCACCTGGCGAGGTGGAGGGGCTCCGACGCAGAACCCAAACACCCACGATGCCAAGTCCAAAGACTCTGTAAAAACCTGATCCTTCACCTCCTTGAGTAGGTGATTGTTCAATGTTTTTGTGTGACCAACTCCAGCGAGGTCTGACTGGCCTTTATTGATGGATCTGTCTCAAGCTGGTCCGCAATGACCCATGCCAAGTTGGACCTCTTGTAGGTGTGTGGTCGAAAGCCTGGCCTGAGGCCTCTGTCTGCGGCTGATGGACCAGCTGTCGAAGGTCCTTCAGAGAGGTTTGTGGACCCTCCAATGGTCCTTTTTGGATTGCTGCGCTTATTGGTTGGTTGATGAACCAAAGCGAGACGCATCAGGGAAACGCACTGGCCTGACAAATTTGCCTCAAAACCCAGTCACCGACACAAGCTCTTGTGTTTCTTTGTGCCCCAGACAAGACCAACGGACATTGAACGAAAACATACTCTCCCTGGAACATAGAAGTGGATGGCAAGGCCCTTAGGAAGACGATGTCCCTCTACAAACATCATTAGCCTGCAAGGGCGTCTTTGTTACAGGCGTTTTAGATTAGGCCCATGTGTTTCCCAAGAGAGTGCCTATGGAACCCCCGATGGCTCCCAATCATTCACTGTAAGATGCCTGAGAAAGCTGGCAAAATCCCAGAGAAAATGTTCAGCGCTCTTGTTTTTTTTGGTTGCAAAATTAACAAGAGCAAGATACCCAAGGTTTTGGGTGGTAGTGGTGTGGGCTTGCCTTGGGTAATTTGAGGTGAATGTTGGAGACTGTTTTTATTTTTTGGTGGGTTATCTATGGGCCTGATGATTTGCCACACTAAACCCACCAAACACCAAACAAACCTATCCAAATCCCAACCAAATCCCACAACTGGGCTGGGAAGAGAAATTAACATTCAATTGAAACCAACCCCACCCCACTCAAACCCCAACAAAATCGCAAAAATGGGCCGGTGTCAAAAATAAAACCACCTTGTTTTCAAACATTATTTCAGGGTTTCATGGTGTTTTAGTGGGATTTTTGTGGACATTTTTCAGTCAAGAAAGCCTCCAACAACCAAACTCTTCTACTTCCATGTTAGTTCCAGAGTGTACACCAAAAATGCAAACCTACTCAACTCAAACACGGTCCACCTCTCTACGCGAGCCGCTCGCCAAATCATGAGGCGCTCGACCCAGGTCCTCATGTCCACGCTGATGGAAAAAGCACCCACTCCTTTCGAAAAGCCTCTCTCATCAGCTATCAACCTACACATCTCTCAACCTGTTTGCATGTTTCATCTCTCAACCTGCCAGAAAGCCGCAGGTTGAGCCCCAGGGAGCTTCAAAAAAACCCAAAAGCACCCCATTTCATGCCCAGCCGCCATGTGCGCATGTGTTATCCCTCAACATAGGTCTGGCCCCTGCCCTCAACCGTGCGCCCCATATCTCTCTCTCCTGGATCTGCAGGCTCCTTAGCTCTTGCAGAGCTCCCAGGAGCTTCACTCGCCTTTGCAGGACCTGCGTCGCTACCATGAAACCAAACGGACACTGCGGGTCGAGGAAACGCAGGGACCGCACATACGGGATAGATTCGACCATTTTGAACAAGCAAACAGTAGTTGCGAGAACAATGCTAGAAAGCCTCCCATTTGCGCAATTTGGTCATATGCTTCGCAGTACAGACTCTGCATCAGCCGTATCACGTCAACTACCACATGATCGCACACCTTTGGCCGATCCTCTGAGGGGTGGTCTCGATGTTACAAACGAAAGCAAATGAGCGCGCGTCGAAACATGTTTGTATCGCTCTTGGTTGCTTTGCAGTATTGTATTAAATGAACATTTCGGGGCTTCTAATTTGGATTTGTCTCACCAGCTTTGCCGTTAGGGAGACAAACTCATACGCCTTCTTGGGGACGAGCACGTCCCTTTTCAAGATACGCACGTCCTCCCCCAAAGCCAGTCCAAATCACTCCGAATCAGTGAAAGCTATTCCAGTCCGACTATCTACACTTCATGTGAACTCCCACTCATGATCCCATCCATGCTCCACTTTCAGCTCCCACCTCCACCTTCAGCTCCTTCTCCAGCTCTTGTGCTTCCACTCGCTGCGCCACACGATCGAGGGCGTGCGCCTCGTCCTCGCCCAGGGCGTGCGCCGTTGCCCGGAGCGAGGCCTGTTGAGCATCCAAGTAGCGGCGCAGTGAGGAGGTGAAGAGGCGCTGAAACTCAAAGAGCTCCTGATACCTGAGTCTTTTGGCACAAGAAGTGGTGGGAAAATGCCAAAACACACCTACCAGGGGTCTCAAAGGGGTGCCTATTGGAGGATAGGGGTGCCCATTATCCACTCACTTATGGACAAAAAAAACACCCCTTTGTGACTCCTGGTGCAAATGATTAGTCCGACTTGGGTTTGAATCAGGCTGTTGGCGCACTCTATTCTGCAACAGAAACGTTGGCAAACAACACAAATTTCAAGGTTAGATCGGTCTTACCATCTATATATTTACAATATCAATTTATATATCATATGTCATCTAGGAACCTAGAATCTAGGAGTCCTTAATAATTATATGGTTTACTTAGGTTTGCTCGTTGACTTTAAAGTAAGGCCCAGATGCTTCTCACTAAAGGTTCGAACCTGCTTTCCAGCCTCCAGGTCCGGTACCGTGACCGCTGCTCCAGGGTGTGCGCGTGCGCCCGCATGGCAGGGCATGGAGCACGTGCACCCGCACGGCCCGGCATGGATCACCGGCCAGACTCAGAAGGAACTCTTGGTTTGCGAATGAGTCGGGGCAAGCTCGGCATCTTGTTGTTGCGGGGTCCCTGTCATGTTATTTCACGAATCACCTTTCGGATTGGAAGCCGCTACTTTCACCCCAATGAAGGATGATGTTTAAAGCCCCCATGGTGAGGAAGAAGAGGGAGTCTGCGACTGGTGTAGGATGCGAATGAAACTGATGATGCTGCGTGAGAATCCCGACTTGCTCCAAAGCAATCTGCAAGTGCATAGGACTTGCGGATTGATGACATCTGATATCTCAATGGAATACCAAGTTCACAGTACAATGTGCAGGGGGGGAGATTGACCAACACCTTGACCAACGTTTGAAGGTGTGCTCAAAAGAAAGGCATGCCAAACATTTTCCCAGAGCATTTTCATTTGCGAAACATTTGCTTGTTGGATTGTTGGAGCCCTGTTGATTTCAGCCTGAAGCTGCAAGAAGTCAATGTGCTTGCTGTGCTCTCCCTACCTTCCATCCGAGTTCGTCAGCATTGATCGCAGCGCAGAAGGGAATCCTTCACGTAACTCGTGTGTCAAATCGAATTCGGAATCAGCTAAAGGCAAGGCGGCGTGTCGACCGTGGGAGGTCGGTCGCCCCGTGGGAGGTCGGTCTCATCCGGACGTTGCGCGGCCCGAGGAAAACGCCCATCCCCAAGTTGCGCAATTTCTGTCCTCAACGGACTTTTGGTCTCTTCCAGCACCTTCCAACAGGTCTCCGAAATGGAGGCTTTTGTAGACTTAAAAGCCGCAGGTGGTGACCTGTTGGAGGGTTCTGGTGTCCTGGTTCCCGTCTACCTGCAAATGCATATCTCACTGTAGACATGGATCTGCAACCGTGCCGCATGGGTTCAGCGGACATCACGCGAGACACGTCAGGGAACGGGAACGGCTTCACATTGGGCAACGGTCATGAAGGGGCACGTCTCATTGATGAACTTGCTGTTTGGTTGCAGGGGTTTATGCATAAACTTTCGTAAAACACATATCCAGTGACAATTCATCAAAGCATAGTTCGTTGGCAAATCATGTACCTGAACTCATCCATCGTCCAAAAAAAGGTACGCTCGCTCATCGGGCAGCTCAGCTTCGTTCATTGCTTCATTTCTCGCTTCGAGCGGGCAGCCGCGCTCTTTGTCGCTGTGCTTGTTGCCGCGGCATCGTACTCGTTCGAGTCAACCTGCTGAAGCTGCGTGTCCAAAGGGTGTGGATGGGACACTGTGCCCACAAAACCAGCACGGTCATCCTTTTTGCAAAAAAAAACAAAGACATCCTATCAGTCTACCGCGTCTGACATGCTGCAGTGGGTGCAGTGTACAAGGTGTGTGAATCGAAAGCATTCAAAAACATTGAAACATAAAAACAAAGGTCCTCCCATACAGTCTTATTATGTTGAATTGTCTGAGATTGTCTCCTCAGAAGGATGCCATCAGCCGGCATTGGGACCATTGGGATATATTGGGATATGACATGCATTCTGCAAGAACGGAGGTGTGTTAAGTTTACATAAAGAACCATAACTCTAACTCTAAATAACTTCCCCAGTTGAAATGGGAGTGTCAAACCCTGAAACACCGCAAGAATGGACTCCAGTTCGCAAATGTAGACTTTCAAAGAACTGATAACTCATTTGTGATAGACACAAGAGATAAGAACTTGAGTTGTCCTACCACCAATCGACAAATGAAAACAACACATTCCTGTTGTCCCCGTAGTGTGGGTCTTCACGTTTCACAATTACTCATCAATGCTCATGTTTACAGAGAATTATGAAGAATCCTTTTTTTTTTCCAAGCATACTACCAGCCCAAACTATCTCCGTCTGTATTAAACCCTTCCGGAAGTTCCACATGGTTGCCGCAATTTCTTGCTAATCTGTCGCCCTGCAAAACAAACTGCAGTTACAAACATTGCAGGTCTCCCGCGTGCCACCATACATGGTATGAGTATAATGCACCCCGCGGACAACTGATGACCTCACAAAAACAACTGTACAGCAGTGACAAAAACAACTGTACCTCACACACAGCAGTGACGGGAGAACCGTGACATGTCAACCGTGCCACACGTGCCACAGGACAACAAACTACCAACAACATGTTTCAACCAGGTTGGTAGTTTGTTCAAAGGACACAGGACAACAAACTACCAACCTGGCTCTGTGCTCTTGCACGGTGCCTTCGCGGTCACTCTCCTCACTGGCGCCAGCTGCGGAGCTGCCACGTGACTCGCCCAACTTCCAGTCGGTGACCCGCCCGGCGGGATCTGCATGAGCCTGGGCGGAGGAAAGATCTGGAGATCGGCTGAGACCCTTTCTCGAGACGTGGGATGAAGTATCCTCCCTGCAACAGAAGTGACAAGCCCTCGCTAGAACTAGCGGATTTCAATGGATTTTGTGGTCTTTCCAAAGGCCATCCACTTCCACTTCCATGATGGTTGGAGGGAGGGCAACGAAGCATCGTTCAACTTTTGAGAATGATGTGACGACCGCTCTCGCAGTGCTCGCTTTCAGTCTGTCGCTCTCTCTCGCTCTTTCTCTCTACACCCAAGGGGACAAAAGGATGAAGGTAGACTTGTGGTGATTACGGAAGCAGCAGGACAAAATAGGACAACAAAACTTGGGGAAAACCATCCTAGCCATCGGGTCCAAATGGTCTGGAGTCAAAGCCACGTGATATTGTTATAATCTTTTGAGGAGCCAGGGCATTGATGCAAGAGCCGAAACCACCCCTGCAGCCTGAAGCATAGCATAGCACAGCACAGCGCAGCAGTATATTACATAGTCCCCAACCCTGCATCGGCAAGATTCAAAGCACCTGTGTCAAACATGGGAGTCTGTGGCCACTGCACCCGCCCCCCCCACCATGAGCAGAGTTCCACGGGCGGATACTCCATTGGAACCCGACCGATTTCCGTGCAGTCCAAGCTTCGGCAATGTCCGTGGGGCCCAACATGCTGCAATCGTCTAGCACCTCTCGCAGCCTTGGATGACCCACAAAGAAACCTAGTAGCGTCATGTAGCGTCCTTGTTTCGTTCGTAGTATACGGCCAGGAGCCCCGTTTCGGTTCGAGTCCGATCGCTGTAGCGGCCGTGATCGACCTCTCGGTCTCGGTGGGGGCAGAAGAGTCCCCACCGCTATAGTCGACTGTTTGGGAGAGAAGTAGCGTGTGGTGATGGGATCATGTGAGATGTGCGGAGGGTGTGCTGAAACAAACACGCCAGTTAAGGAGTGGACCACCGTGAGCGCATGGTCACATGACTTTCCGAATGCCTTTCACCATGTCACGAAAGTACATCAACCTATCATGAACATACATCAACATATATCACTGATATGCTGACATGTCCCTATAGAATCTTCTGCCCTGGGTGTTGATCATTGTTGATCCCCTCCCCCTTTTCTGGGTCCCAACAAATTTACCACATGCATCTTCCCGCCATGGCACTTGCGCACAGAGGCCCCAGCAAACTGGGTCTCCTGGTAAACGGAAAACGCTAAGCCCGAAAACGGGCAAACGGACTTCTTGGGAAAAAAAACGGTTAGTTTAGCATAGCATACCATAGCCTTTTCCACCTGTTGTTTTGGAGGAAACACCCAAATATCATCATATATCTTTAGAAAATGGTTAAAAGTTAAAAGGATTCGGATCCAAAGGTTATCCACTGACTATATAGGTACAGGGAGATAATCTCTTCAAAAGGGTGCTGCAGGTCACTCGTGTTCAGGAGCTACACAAAGGTCCATGGAGCATCAACAAGCATCTGTCCATCTGCAAATCTGATGAAACGCTGACACCTGTGGCTCAAAACACCAGCTACTTGTTCGATAGACTGTAACTTATGAGTCCAAAAGCAGGGTGATATCTATGTGAATGGAGTGACTGTCACCTCCTTTTCTGAACAATGAGGTGCGTATAGGTACGCAAAACATCGAGAACATCGACCCATCATTGCCGCAGAGATGTTCCCCAAAAAGCTGTGTGGAACCAACATGCACTGCAGAATGACTCACTATGACTCACTCATGTCCCCTCCGCTGTCTCTTTAGCTAAACACCTACATTTGCTGAACATGTAAAGCTAAAGCCACTCACATTGCGCCGAACTCTCGCCCGTCTCGCGTCCAGTTTGCGCGACTTTTGAAGCGATGCTTGGCTTTCCGGTCGCGCTCTGGCTTCGACTCTGGGCTTTCCACATGGCTCAACAAAGGAAGGAAAAAGGAACGGATGACCAGAGCCAAGAGTCCCTGGTTTCATTCTTGTGCCCTGCTCCTTGGCAGTGAAGAACTGCAGAGATTGATAGACATTGGTTAGACTGTTGAGCCACTGGTTTCGCAATTTGCCGAATTGAATGGTGGGAGTTCATGGGGACCCCCACGGTCGACGGCATTCATTGAATGCATTCCACTTCTGACATTTGCTGACGTGCACTTTGGCAATTTGGCGGCTGGGCCTCTCAAAAGCATGGTGCTGCTGATGAAGGGTCCAGCTCGTTACCTGAGAGGAACAAGTTTTTCGACTCATCGATCAGAAGAATGACAGCACCACTCCGGGACAGCTAGAGTTTTTGACAACAACATATGCAGGGTCCGCTACTAGTGACGTGGACTGTCTAGTAGAGGGAATCTCCCATTCCAAACCTCTCTGGCCACTGTCCCGTTGGCTAGGCTCTGGATCCAGACTGCACAGCTGCTCAAAAGTCAATGAAATTGAACACGCATCACGAAATGAGCATATATGAAATTTCCCAAAGACTCTTTTTAGGTATCGAAATATTGCCGTCAGATCGTGGGTTTCAAGTTTCAGGGTCTACTCCTTTCCGACACCTCGAATCTGAACACATCTCACCACCGCCTGTTTTCGGAGGTGTTAAGGTCTTCAAACTCTGGGTCCTGTAAAACTCAACTTTATGGTTTCATTAGGGGCGAAAAGGACTCCAAACCTGTCCAATTGTCTATGATCGAAGGCTCTTTCGTGCCTCTCTTTCTTTCACTCGGGTCTTTCAAGGCACCTGGTCGACGGGACACATTCCTCAGGCAATTGTCAAGGCGTAACGGGTCATATGGACCACCACGGCGGCAGCCATGCCATTGAGGAGGAAGTAACAAGGGATCCTTGGAAGTGCAAAAGAAACTTGCTAGAAACATCGTTACTAGTAACAAGGGCATTACTAGTAGCAAGGTGTAGCAAGAAGCTACAAACGTAGCGATGCACGAACGTTACGTTCGTGGGCTTCTTAACATTCCAAAGTAAAGCCTGCCTCGAAGCCCTCTCGGGGGACGATCTATACTCGTGTCCGACTTGATTTTCAAGTCGCGAGTCCTTGCAAACACACACACACACACACACGAGCAAACCAAGCAAATGCCCAGCTAATCGGATTTCCATCAGATACATGCAGTCGATACAGCTATACAATCGAATTGGTAAACACCAGCCACACGTCTGACATAGAGCATGCCAAGACGATACCATACTGTACTTACCATACTATACCTGAACCCTCATCTGTGGTGCTTTCATTATGCGAACCCAGAGTTGCAACAATTGTCCAGGTCTGTCAGCGCAGTAGTTCGTCATGCACACGATGCCCATCGTGTGTCATGGCGGAGCGCGGTAGTTCGTGTGTCATGGCGGCGCAGTTCAGGATAAATTGGAATCTGGGACGGTTCAACTGTTCAATATAGCTGTTGGGTCTATCCTAATACCTGTAACAGTGGATGATGATGGTTAGTAATACGACAGGAAATAGGACAGACCCAATAAAGCTGCTCTTTAGATGACGGTCGTCCTCTGTTAGAATCGAGCACGCCTTGACATAAAATTTCAGGATCCGATCTGGTCCAGCCGTCTAACATCCAGCCTATTGATCCAAGAGAAGCATGAAACGTGCATGAAAGCACCATCAGGTGGGTAGTGTCTTTTCTCCACTAAATTATCCATTAGTGTGGGCTCCTTGACCTACCACCGTGTAGGTTCGGTCGGAGTGGGTGCCACGCTCTGTCTCGGATGTAGGACAGGAGCCCTTTTCTCCAAAAGAACTCCGTCTCCCGTGTTTTCTGAATTCTGAGCCACTCGACCGCACCTGTCCAACCCTCCTGCCACATGTCTCGGATGATAAGGCCAGAGCGTCGTATACTTCGTAAGGCCAGAGTCTTCGATGGAAATGCCCACAGCAGCCCGATAGGTCATGGCGTAGAACTGCCTCCAAGAGACACCTAGCTATAATAAGGGAACAACAACTCCTCACCCTAGGGATACAGTCCTACCTTCTAAAGAGTACGACTGGACCCAACAACGGCACCTACATAACAGTGTCGAACACATCACCTTTTCAAAGGGTATCTGGATCCATAGGGTATTTGGCAAGTGTGCAAATCTCTAACGTCAACATTACTGACCTCCAAATTGTGACCTCATAGCAAAGTTCAGGACCTCGAATATGTCTAGTTGATGCAATGCATGATTCATCTATGATCCTTTTGCCCTGGCGATCCTGGTGCGTTGGGGTTTTGGGATCGTTTCAGATGGCGGGTAGATCAAGGTGCCCGGTGTGACGCTCAGCCTTAAAACCAGGTAGATCAAGGAGAGGAGCCCTCCGATACGCCCATTCACCAGGACGCTGAACATCAACGTGGACACCTCGAGAGGTGTCGCGCGAGAAAGCACAAGCAGTCTGAGGATGCTGGAGCTGGTTGCATGATCCTGGAAGTCAGCACCAACATGGGGACGGGTCAAAACCTGGAGCCCTGGTCGTCTACCATGTAGCTTGACCTTCCGGGTAGGTCGATCAAGGTATGCTGGTTTTGACCCAGAGCAACATCATTATTCCTATGAGGGCAACGAGCAGAATTGGAGCAAACAGCCACTACCAGGTCTTGAACAAAGATGGAAGTGGAACAGGGATGCTGAAAAACGTAACATTTTCTCTCAAACAAACTCGTGAACATATCTAAGTTCCTCCAACTCATGGAGATAAATGGCATGAACATAGCACATATGAATATGACAGTTCATATAAACATCTTATAATTGATATTATGATATAATTGTCCATGCTGCTTGGACTCCTGAACAGGGACGGGGATGAGCACTTGGAGAAAAAGCACGTTTCATGTCCACTGAGATCAAAACCTCCCAGACCCAGCTTCGGAATTGTGGTTCATGGGATGACTGTGAAATGAGTGTGACTGCTCCTTCTCAAAGCCACTACTTGATAACACACATTTCGAGTGCTTTGTGAATATGAATCGTTGAACAAATGATGTGTTTTATGTGTTGCTTGTAAAAAAGGAAACAACAACAACGACAACAACAACAACAACAACCACCACAACAACCACAAAAACAAAAACAGTGTCAACATCTGTCAACTCAAGGCATGCAGAGTTCTTCTGCCCACTGACCCTGGTAGACTGGGCATGCTTCGGGAGTGAACAAAAACATGAAACTCCGCGCTGTGATGGGATGAGGGTCAACAGCCCCTAGACCCAGAACTTCCAAGGACTTGTTTTACCCCACCTGGAAGTCATACTCCACCACGAGCATGCCGGGGTAAAATGAGACATTGGGACTCTCATGGATTTCCGGCACTTTGCAGGTCATATATAGAGTCGAGTTGTGGTCCGAAGACAGGTGATGAAGCCCCTCTGAAGCCCCTATGCATGAAGTGCTGCGGGAAACAAAAAAAACACATCATACCAGTATCATATCTTAGAACTTTTTGCACCGCCCTATTTGCAGGCATGTTAGCCAGGCTACGTTCACATACCAATATCTTGCAACATACTTTGACACGTCATGATGCTGTCCGACCGCAATGCCCGTTCTCCAGGAAAGTGGCAAAGAAGGAAGCCATCTGTTCCACTTGATTTGTTTGCGCTCTCTGCGCCAAGTACACTTCTTCGGGCTCGGTGCCAGGGAGGTCTTTGTACGTCTTGGTCACCATGTTGTGCTTGTGCTTGGCTTGACCAACTGCCATCACATCCAGCAAGCCTTGTGAAGCGCAACAGGAATGTTCAGTGTCTCCAGATAGAGGTACTGGACAGGCCACCTAGTAACCTAGTAGGGAACATCAACTGAACACATCAATCAAGCGCAACTCTTTCATTTATGGATTATCAAGATAAGGATTCCCACCCGCAATTCTGGATGGACGAGACTCTTCCAAAAGAGCCAAGGATGCTTAAGACGGCAACTGTATATGACGGGTTTGCCGCACCAAAGAAGCACCTCCAGCCTTGGGATATTCTTTTGTGATCATGTCATTCTTCCATATCCTTCCCGGGGGGCGTTGCAGGGAGGTCATCGAACCTGACCCCAAGGACGTTCTTCGGACCCAGGAACTGTATGTAATCACCCAAAACGCCAAGACCACGCATGGCATGGCCAACTCTCCGACGAGGTCCTCGGGCAGTGTCCCTGGTCTTCGCCCCACCAGGAAAGACAAGGCAGAGCCAACCACAAAGTACCTGACCAGTGCAAGTAAAGCAGTAGGATTCCCGCCTGATTACCTGGACCTTTGTTGGAAGAACAACATTGCGGTTGAACAGGCAGAAGAAACAATCGCATTTTGGAGCTGGAAGATGAATGTGAGTCGAACGTCCGCTTCCACCGACCCAGTTTTGCACCTCAATGACCGTAGGAATGTGGAGTGCAACATTCGTATGTCAAGACAACAAGCAGTCCCGGCTGAGGCGCTGGAACACCGTGAAACATGAGCCTGTAGACACAGGACATACTGGTCCCTCCAAAGTGCCTAGAACACAGGACATACTGGTCCCCATTCTCCAGAATACTTTTAGGGTCCAGGTCGTAGACTGACACCCTTGCGGTGACTCCAGAGCAAGGTTTGTCACCTATTTGAGACGTTCCTATTCCTCCCGCCGACTTCAACTGGACCGACGTCTTCGACCGACTTCGACGCTCTGACCGAAGCGGTCCCCGGAGGGCACATGAACAGCACCGCAGCGACCGGTGGCGGACCGTTGGACATGGCGGTGGACCCCACCGAAAGCGGTCGCGAAGCGTGGTCGGGCGGGTCGCTGAAGCGCGGCAAATGGCTGGAAGGTCCTCTTCCTTCAAACAGGACGGATGTTTGGATGGCTGAGCAGTTTGGAAGAGGAATTGCTCAACTGCTTGGCTGAGCTCTCCAGATTGCTTTGATGATGTTCGGAAGAGGGATCTCAACTCCAAAGGTTTGGTTTCGGTATGTTTCGGTGAGAGCACCTGAAAGAGGGGAGCACTCCATTCTGAGTGGGTGAGAACTTGTCCACGAGCCCGGTTTTGAAGCACGTTTGATACAGCACAGGCGCAACAGGGGGTTGAAAAAGCAGGTACTTTAAGCTTGGCTTTGAAATGCCTCAAAATCCAAGACGTCTGCTGCTGCAAACTCCCAATTCGAACTGCAAGAACTGCCACCCAGGTGGAATATCCCCCACAAAAATAATCGGTCAAGGTCACGTCAGCTTCAGTTCAACTTGGTTGTGTCTAACTATGAAACAACATTACTAACCCTCCTCCTCCTCTTCCATTGCAAATGAACTTGGTAACTAGTCATGCCAGCACTTGGGCCGTCCTGAGCACCTTGCCAGAAGAAGACATAGAGGGGAACTCGCCTCTGCCAACAACCGCCGATGACGGTGGGGAGGGCGTTCAACAAAAGGGAACACGTGTGTGCTTGGTCCTGCCTCAATGCATCCCGGTCATGAACATGCATCCCGGACCAAGTGGCGAAAACCTTCTCCTTCTGACCGGTCGATCGAGAGTCAAAATGTCAATCGCAGGGGAGGTCCATTGCTAGAAATCTCTGGACCCGTAGTACCAACCTATTGTAGATACGCCCATGCACCAACCTATCTACAGCCTCATGTCTTGAGGTTTCACACGTGTGGATGTGTTTCTACGAATTGGTAGCCTATAGTCGACCATACCTACACTCCGTCTCAATAACATAGAAGTGGCCCACTGTTTATCAAAGAAAATAGTCTTCCAAGCGACCATGCCATCCACTTCAGCATGCTTTCTGGCCAGGCAAAAATCCTTTGTCATCTCACATCCATGACCAAACCGGATCGGTCTTCAAAGGCTCCCACGTGCAGGACCACCGTCTCGCCAACCCTGGCAACTGCAAGATATCGGCGCCTGAGCACATCGTGCACATCGCGAAACATGCAAAATATGCGCCGGGTCTACGCTCAACAGTGCTGATGTAGTCAACACGCGGCAATGGAAAGGGACCTGACGGAAACTATAGCCATATTGACCTCCTTCCAAGTGGTCTATGCAAAACGGTTCAAGGAAAACATTGGCCTATCGCCCTGAGATCCTGGAACCCAATCCTGCCATCTTCCGGATCATGGACCTTCACAAATGACTTCCCCCGAAACGAAGGCATCTTCCGGCATTGCCTTTCTCCAGCAGTTGCTGGCTCTCCCACGCACCGCACCCAACTCTCCGAGGCCGTCGCGAAGAAAAAATCCAGGTCGGATACGCTTTGGCCAAGACCTTTTCAGGAGTGCGCGCGGGTTCGGGGGCGGAGGAGACAGTCAAATGGCACCGAAAGGACCCCCCCTTTTTGGTCCATCTCAGCATCCATCAGCACCCCAAAAATGATCAATTGAGAAGGTACTTGGCAGCTGAAAAGAAAAACAACTCCTTTAGAAACCTCTGCGCCAAGGTCTCTCCCAAAGACGGGGGGGCCGCCTCGAAGTCGCTGCGGATGGCTGCACAGGCGGCGGACCAAGAGGCCAAAAGCTCCAAGACCACCCACCTGGCATGTCAAAGTGGTGTCTTGTTTGTACGTTTGTAAATATGATTAAGATTGATTAAGTTATATTAAATATGTGTTCTGATTGTGTGTAAACCACTCGATGGTGAAGTTGCTTGAAAGTGGACAGCAGGGGGGCTATGTGATTTTGTTTCCCCAGCCATGCCAACGAAGCTATGGGATTCAGCCGGAAGGGAATGTGGACGCAGATTCCTGTACCTGCTTTTTGGAACGGCCTTCCTTTCAAGCTCTCACTCCACTTATACAGGCTGCAGGTCATTAAGGCACGATGGTTAGACCTTGACGGGTGTCGCATATATGCATTGACTGTTGAGGTCGTAGACTCAGGAGGTCAACGGTTATGACATCATTCAAAAGCCTTTTCACCATAACTCTTCCCAGTGTGTGTGTGTGTGTGTGTTTGTTAAAAGGTTTTGGAGCCCGGTGTTTTGCCGCCTCAGCGGTCGGATGGCGCGGTTGAGGCGTGGATAGGGGGGTCGTGGGGTGTACTTCGGGCTGCAAGTGGGGGTGCCAGCTCTAGCATGACATAGACTGGTTGTCAAGCAAAAGCGGCTAAATCCAGGGTGCTCCAGGATTTCAACTTATAAAAACATTAACAACTTACAGTACCACCTGAGTCACCAGACTCAAAAGCATTCAAGAGCAAAGAATCTCGCCCACCTCAACCCCAAAGCCTGGGTGGTGACTGTGTGTGTGCCCTATTTCGGGGAAGTCTTTTGATATCCCTTGGCGGCGACTCATCTGGGGCTTGCGAACCCTGGGGCCGCGATGGAGCTCCTGCTGCAACACATTTCAATCATTCGCGGATGATGCAGCTACCTTCATCTCAGATCCGGTTAAATGGCCCATCTCCACCTCGCTGACCCACGAGCTGTGCCCGGGGAAGGACGTTCGTCCAACTGTCGTCTCTAGTCCGTTCGCTCCATCGAGTTCCTCGTGGTTTGGCGCAACCGGACGCCATGAAACACATATTGATGTGTCAAACACCGGTTGCCAGAAAAATGAGAAAAGCGCTGAGGCTGAACACCGAACACCTCTGAACACCTCCTCACTCCGTTTGGGGTCGGTCGGCCTGCTGCCCAAGGTTTCCAGGATGCGATCTAACTCCTGGGAAGTCGGACCGAAGAAGGACTGAAGACAGTTGGCGAGTCTTCAGGCGAAGAAGGCAGGAGACTGCAGCTACTTTGCGGGACAGAAATGGAGAAAGTGATGCGGTATAGATCACTTATAGACATAGATCAAACAACCACTGCTAGATGTAACAACCACTGAGTCCATTGCTAGATGTAACTTCCGCTGAATCCCCGAAGACTCAGAACTCTCAAGCAGCTCAACCCTTTTCATCCGTCACGCTGCCTGTTCATGATGTAGCACCGTCACTAGTCCAGGGCAGGGCATATGTTCGGCCAGTGCTCCCTGGTGCGGGCGTCGAAGACCGGTCCAAATGAAGACCGGTGGGATGAAACCAATCTCCGTCAGCAGTCACTCGACCACTCACCGGTCCACCTGAAATCCCCGAAAGATCAAGGTGAATTCAACGAAATTCACCTGTTCACGTTTCGTATCCCCAATTCACCAAGAAAGATCGGCAAACAATCCTGGCAGCGTCTGGCAGCTGTTGCACGTCCGGAGTCAAGACAAACTACTATAGTGGAAATGAGTGGGTGGAGGTTCCTTGGTTTCAAACGACTTCATCAAAGGTGTGTGAGCGAACAGCACTGAAGACCAAGCCCGTTGCATCGCATTCCCAGACCTCACCTGTGCATCGGTTGCAGTCCTGGCGCGATCGCCACGGCCCACGCCCATCGACCAAGACCATCCAGCCTCTTCAAATGGAGATACACATGGCAGTGGGGTCAGTAGCTCCAAATCGGTGGACCTACCCTAGGGATCCATTCATACCTCCTCAGGTTCGGTATGACTGGACCCGACTGGCTGGCACCTACATGTCTCAGTGTCGAACACAGAAAACCGTACCTGAGGTATGAAAACGGATCCCTAGGGCTACCTAGTGGTCTTCTCTGCTCATGTCCGCTGCCGTCAACCAGGGAGACCGTTTCGACCTTCTGTCGAACAACATGCCCGTCTTCTGTCGAACAGTATGATGTCTGTCGAACACTGCCGTATGTCCTCCAACTTCCTTCAAATTCACTTGGAAAACTACCTTTAACATCTTCCTCTGCAAACAGTGCCTTTTCCACTTCGACATCTGTTGGGATGAGATTTCTGACACATGGGTTATAAAATTATGGTTTCAGGGGTGCAACCGATCGAGTTTCTGTTGGGCGCCTCGTGGGGCTCACGCTGGCAGGGCTCGCCTTCTCCTCCAAAGAAAGCGAGTCTGAACACATCTCAATCTACGAACAAATCGGCTCCAAGCAAAGCTCGTTCATGTAGGAGTAGTGAATGGCTCGAGCGCACCACTTTCCCTCACAATCCAAGGCGATGACTGATTGGCGAACCACAACTCGTGGTTCGGACTCAACAAATCACCCAGGGCGGCTCTCACCCTCAGCCCTGACCATTACTGATCGTGAGATCCAAAAAGAAAAATACCGCCAAGTGGGCGATCGCAGCGACAGGCCATCGCCTGCCATCCGCAAAAGTCCATTTAACGAGAAAGGTATATCCTATAATTAAGTTACCGTTGATATCCGTGAATGATGGCTAGTTAAAGATAGTTGAAGGCCTTTCTGTAAAGTAGTGATAATTGTTTAACAACTGTTACAGGCAACGGGACAAGTCCAACATATAAGATCCAACAACCAACATAATATCCAATAACTTATCCAATAATATATTCCATCTCTGCTGGTCTCATCTCCTCTTCCGAAGGCTGTGGGAACTTGAACATGAGCCTGTCCAAGCACAAGTTAGAGGCGAGGCTGAGGACATAAAGAAATATCAAGCAAAACTGATGTCATGGATCTGACCATAGTTTTTGACGACTGCACTTCTCATTGCCACCTCGTCGTGGTCTTTGGCCAATTTCTTTCGGCACAGACGAGCGAGGCTCAAAAGACTAATGGTACAAGGTTTTGCTGAATGCCTGGTGTGTATTACGTGTTTCTCTAAACAAACGCCACATCGACATACTGTATATACATGTTGCTGGCATATGCCTTTTGAGAAGGAGTGGCCTGTAGCTTCATCATGTTTCGACGGAAGCCAGTCAATCCTCAATTCCTTGACAAAAAAACAAAACCTACGAAATCCATGCAACGTGAATGGACAGATCTGTAGTTTCTGTGTAATTCCTGCTCCCTCCAAATACTTTTGGTTTTCCATGAAGATTCAGATCCTCTGTGGAAAAAATCTGAAAAAAGGAACACTCTCCAGAAGAACGTGATCCCCGTGTCATGAGGCTTGAGCCGATAAATCCACAGCGGTTGCCTCAGCATGATGCATGAATCTGAGACCAATCGAAGTGATCAGCCGGAAACAAAACATAGGTCGATTGACTGTATTACCGAAAACGCGCTCCGAGCTGATCTGTGTCAAATAACCTAAGGATGGTGGGTCTGCGGGAAACCGTAAGAAAACCACAACGCATGCCGCAAGCATCAACCCCACCCCCATGGGCACGGTTTGCTGTTATTCCACTCATTTGCCATGAAATACCTGGCGACGCGAGACACATGTTCCTGCTTGGGGGGCTTCTTGCAACATACACAAAGGGTATCACAGGATGGCGAGTAATAAACTATAAAATATTCAACCTTTCTCATTGCCCAACGCTGGATGACAGGCACCTAATTGAGTTGTCCTGCTTTGCTGTGACCAACAAAGACTTTCACAGATTCATATAGCTAGATTTAGATTATATAGATAAAAGTTGATCAAAGTCATCTTCAATCAAATTCCAAACCCAAGTAAAAAAAAAAACTCTGTTGCTTTCACATCAATTTGATTTTCACATCCGTGCCTGTGCTCCTCGATCAAGCCATTCCGATTGTCCTCGAAGATGGTCTGAAGCTTCAAATGCCGTGTTCCTCCAGGGTACATCAAGTGACGTCCGAATATCTAGGATGAAGAAATGCCGCATTATACATCTGAGATTGAGATGGAGAATATATAGATCCCAGCATGTAACAAAGAAACTTTCACTGCAGGCCAACCCTTGCTTCGCAGCCTCTAAGGCACATGCCGAAGTCGATTTCACTGTACAAAAAAAACAAATCATATCGTTTCATCCTTAAAAAACAAAAAACAACGCAGCAACACGTTGAGAAGCTCCGGTCTGTCCCGGTCGCCGCCTTCGTCCGCGCCCGCGGCGAGGTAGGCCTTACTAACGGTCCCGGTGCGGTGTCCGTTCGCTTCGGAGGCCCAGGGTGCTGGGAACAGGGAACCATGCGACGCGGGGCACGGGTAACCAGCACAGCGGGGCTGGGTGTGGAATGGTCAAGACCCGCCGGCACGAGAGCAACACCTGGTTCTTATAGATGTTCTTGGATCATTTTGGCCAGTCCCATGTCCGAGCCTAACACAATGAAGCCAATCTTGCCGCTGGCGGGCTAGCAGCAGCAGCAGCAGCAGCATAATCTTGCTCCACGTAGATGAATACGGAATAGGGAGAATTGCCATTGTGACCCGGTTCACTCCAATGGTCGTTTTTACAGCTGTCTGGCGCCAGTCAGCTGGGCACCGAGAATTCTTCTACCCTTTAGAACTGGTTGATGAAAGCCCGGACCAACCGATGACCCTCCCTTGTAAGATGGACCACATGGGCCCCCCCAAAATCACCGTGCTGTAGAGGAACATGGTGAAAACCACCCCAAACACTCCATATATACTTCCATGTATGCCATATATATGGGCTATATACGCCAATCAGTTGGGGTGGTTTTGGGGGTCAATGGGTCAATGGGGGTCAATTTGGCAGTCCCATGGAGTGTTTGGGTCCATTCTCAGGGTTGGATCATCAAAGGGATCGGCACATCCCCACGATCCGATCCACAGCCTTGCATACAAAGTGGGACATCTTGAACTGAAAGCAGACCAGCGGTGCCTGCCAAACGTCACGGCGGAGATGAGGTGTGGAATGTGGAAGCACCATTTTTTCAGGGAGCCCCGTCCCCGCGAGGTACACCAAGCTGCAGCAATCATCTTGATATTTAGAGAGCTGGCACCAGGTTGGTGCCAGCAGCGGTCTGAGCATGTCCGTCCATCCGGTGATGTTGTGGATCTTCACCAAAAAGTCACCACCCTGGTCAAATTGCTTGCTTGATGTTGCTTCTCTGTCTTCCCAAATCTTCCCTTGGGGGGGCTCTTGCGCGTATCATTCTGAACCTGGAAGCATCTTGGAACCCCCCATGCAGCAGTCACCTTCAGCATTCAAAACGTCGTCTGCTTTCGGGGACCTCTCTATCGATCGTCAATGCCGTCGATTCTCAGTAGCCCGTGAAAGATGTCATTCCCCCACGTTGATCTGCAAAATCCAGCAAGCTGTGGGTGTGCAGCTCAAGACATGGGAGACCAACACCCAGACGTTCCGACTTTCTGGGTTCGCTTCGGAAGTTATAGACCTATATAACCAGCCAGGGCAAGAGTTCGGAGGTCTCCCTATTTCGACCTTCTGGTGAAACTTCGACCGTCTGGTCTGCACTCTGCACCCCGCGGGCCTCTTCGCCAGGATTCAGCTGAAAGGGCCCCTCAATGCTCTCAGTGGTCACCCGCTCTGAGACCTCCCCAAGGGGGACAGGCTACCCTAGGATTCCAACCATCCTCTTGGGTTTGGAGGGTCCAACTATGTCCAAATACCTTCTACTTCATCTGTAGTACTTAGTTGGGGCCTTAGGGCTAAAACATTGAGATGTCTTGATTCACCAGCACATTCTCCAAGATTCCAAGATATGCTGCATGTGTGTCCGTTTTCATCTTTTTATCCAAGTTGAATGACTACATGACAGAATTACATCCAATGGTCCAATACGTGTCCTAACAGACATGCACTGAAATGTGGGGGTCACGAAGATCTGGCAAACCCTGGTCTCCACGTCAAGGAATCCTAATGCAGTCGAACAGTTTCTTTTTTGCTGTTATATAGCACAGGGCTCAATTCGCACCATCAGCGGTGCGTACATTGGGCCCCAGAACCCTTTTTTGGGTTCGTTCTTACCGGCGTTTTTACGCGCGTTGCGGATAGCCATAGTGGTTTGCTGCTTGGTGGTGGGGTTGGCAGCGGCGACTTGGTGCTGAATCGCAACTATACCAAGAGAAAAAAGCCCCAGCTGGCACCGGCGCCTACGCTCTCGTAGAGCAAAGGCAAGAGGACTAGTTCGGCAGGCCAAGAAGGCAACCCACCTGTCTAAGGACCTTCAAGGACGGCTCGTGAGGGCTCGACGCATTTTGCAGGAGCACCACAGTTTCGTTCGACCCATGGGATGGGGAGGTCAACACAAAGGAGCTCAAGGGAAGCCATGGTGGAGCAAATGGCAGCAGCAAGGGCAGCCGAAAGGCCCGAAGCCCAAAAAGGAAGCGAAGACAGACAAGAGTGCAAAGAAGAACGAAAAGGTAGAGGATGCCTTTCCGGCTTACGAGTCTTTGCAGTCATCCTCGTCTTCCTCTGCAGCCAAGGAATCCAAGGAAGTCCAGGAGATCAAAAAGGAAATGCGAGAATTCCTTGCAGCAAAGGACATCCCGGTGGATCCACACATTGTGGAACTACTACACAGCGACTCCAACACCATGGAAGAGATCAAGTCAGAACAGAGGAGCTTGAATCTCAAAAAGAAGATCATTGGGAGGATCGAAAAGTTGAAACAGAAGGTAGCCGAGAAGAAGGAGGCGTGGAGCATTTTTCTGGATGCAATGGAGGCTCATCGAAAGAAGGAGAAGGAGAAGCATGCTTCAGACTTGCTAGCTCTGGAAGACGCTCTCTCAGAAGCCCAGAAAGAGCTCAACAAAGTTGTGATGAAAGAAACAGATGGAGGAGACAACGTGGCAGTCGAGGATGCGGAGAAAGAAGCACTGAAGAGGGAGCTCGAGCGTACTCACGCTATCATGAGAAATCTTCAGCAACGGGTCGACAGCTATGTTGGGGCAATGGAGATGACGAGGCCGGAGGGAATGGCGAACGACCTTTCGCCTCAACTGACGAAGCCTCCGCAATCAATGTTGGCAAGAACTTTACCAGACGAAGTGGCCGCCAGAGCAGCTCGTGCCAAGTTGCTGACGGCAGCCGAGAAAGCGTTGAAGGAGCAGACATTTCCTGTTCCTGTACGCTCAAGGAGCACATCAAGGAGTCCCCGAAGAGAGCCCTCCAACTCCTTGGAGAGGCTCGACAGGTGAGAAGTCAAGCTTATACGCCTTCTTTCGATCTTAGTGGAAGCGAAAAGTCGGTCGGTGATGGATCAGACCATGGCTTGATGCAATATGAACTTCTCCTGGCGGGTGCTTTTGGCGCCGTTTTTCAAGGGGCGACATGCATTCAAGGGTTGAAGGGTATTCGAAACGGCATTTGGAAGGGTACAGAGGTCTGCCATTTGATTGCAACCGACCTTCATGAGCCTGTTTTCGAGTGGAATAGATTTCCGCAAGGCTGGGTGCCTACCGGAATCGAAAACCAGTCTTGGCTAGAAGAGTTCAATGGAACAGTTGCGGAGACATCTTTTCGGGACAGTCGATTGCATCTGAACCTTTTTGCGGGGGTAAGTACAATGTTTTTGTGCGCACTCTGCACTGCATTTGGACGAACATGTCCATTGATACATTCCTTGCTTTGGCGTCGACCCCTTAGGGGATTTGACCAAAGAAGCAAGCTCATCCAGTGGGTCCTTTTGGGGTTTGTTCTACTGGTTGCAATTCAAGTGGTGACGTGCCAAATACTAGTCAGCGGCGGTGTGCATATCCAGCCAGACTACCTTTCGGTCACAATTCGGGTCCAAGCTGAACTAGCCTTTTTGCTATTGTTTGTGAGACTTGGGCTGAAGTGGAGGTGTGATAGCATAGGTCCTTGCAGAAGTGTCTGCAATTCTCGCAAATGTGCGGTTCGACCTAAACCTCACAGCGTTAAGCTGAAAGCTCTCCTTATATGCCTCAACATAGCGAGTTCGCATGCCACTCAGGTTTTCCATGCTTGTGAACAGGGTGCTATGTCCATTGGCAATCGGAGTTCATTTCAGGCAGCCAGTGATAGTGACGGACAGTATCATCGTGGTAACTCCGTCTTGCGTGATTCTTTGCAGAGCACTCAGCACTGTCCTGACAGCTCAAGGGCCTCATTCTGGGGCCCAATCGAACAGAGAACAGACCTAGGTCAGCACAGCATAGATGCACTGTCGAGTCACGCTGCAGAAGGAAGTGCCCTACCAGAGGCCACCTTCTGCGAGTACGAAACTAGTCCCTTTTCTTGGCCTTGTGAAGGGGACAGTAGACCTATAGTTCCGGAAGGAACTGAAGAAGGCCATAGCCACTCGTCCATGAACGGTCCGGGCCAGGAATCTAACATTGAGTCCAGTGACTCGGCACTTCTTGACGACGACAGGCTAACATTTTTGGGCAATTTTGTCATCGATCCTAGGACACAAGAGCCTTTAGGAACCGATGTTGAGCAGGACAGGTCGGTCCGCAGAGAAGAAGCTGAGAATCTTGTCTTCCAAGATCGTCCGTTTCTAGCTAAGACATGGTTTGCACCACTGAATCGGTGCAACAGTCAGCCGAGGGATTTGGTAGTCTCGGTGGAAGATTTCGGTCGAATTGGGGATGTGGTTTGTTCAGCTTGGGGAGATTACTTGACTGTGAGTTCTTGCTCCTTCCGACTTGTCTGGCCGCAGCCAGCCTTATTCACATACCAAGAGTCCTGGCACTTCCTGGTGTTCGATGGGCAGGGCCCACCTGCCGTGCTTGTCCATAACACATGTGGGAGTAAAGGGGAACAAAATCCCTGTCATTCCTTTTGTGCTTGTGCCTTTGATCATAGGCATAATGTTCGTAGATCTCAAGGAGAGTCTTCCGGCACACGATGGAAGCATGGAAACCTGGTCAGGATCTTCGTGAAGGGAGCACGGAGTGTGTGCGAGAGTTTCCCATTGCTACATTCGAGTGAGACCGATGGGGACAACACTGCAACCCCTGGTCGTTTCAGGGATGACATTAACCCACACGATGGCAACAGCTTGATGCAACAGCAATTGATGCATCTGGCCAACATACAGGCGGTTACTATTACTGCAATGAGATTTGCTCGAGCGGTGGATCATCAGATCCCTATGTATGAAATTGCGAACTTTGCCACGCAGAACTTCGTCAAGAAGGATGGGCTTCGGAGTTGGATTCGGAATGTCCTTGGGCATGAAGGCGATTCAATGATCTTGGCAACGTGGAGGGTAAGCTCTACTGCGCCAATCACACATGAATGTGATAGAGTCTTACTTGAAGGCCCAAATTGGGCCCGGTCCTTCAGGCTCTACTGGAAGAAAGATGACTCATTTAAGACACCAGTCATCATTTCTGTGGATCCGCAACCTCCAATGGTCAGTGGCGGGGAAATGAAGCAGTTTCATGTCATTGCTGTGGAGAACCGAGTCTTGAAGCAGGACTACGTTGTGCACCTTTTTGACATATGGGAGGCCGAAAGCCCGACAGATGGCACAGGGTGGCATTTCTTGGGGCGCAAGGCACTTGTTATACTTCGAACATCGACTGTTGAAGAAGTTGCTAAGATCATGGATATGCCCCGGTATCGCAATGATGTTCAAGTACATGCCTTATACTCCCAAAGGGACGGCGAAACTAAGGTCACCTTTCGGAGGGACCAGCGATTGGCTGTCCCAGATTGTTCATATGTGCATCTGGTCTTTGTGAATGCAAAGGAGCACTGTTTGCCAATTAGTGTGGAGGTGTCTTCCGAAGGAAATGAGCTGCTGCAAACACCCGTCAATTTACAGCAGCACGCGAAGTATGGGGAGAACACTGCAACCCCGGTTGACGATGGGCAAGATGAGTTGGTTATGATGCAGGCGCAGCAGGTGACCAGAACAGCAGCGGAGCAAGCTCTCGCAAACTGTTACGAGCCCATTTTTACACCAGTTCGGCTCTATTCAGGACGTGAATCTTCCTGGCGCCTATGGAACCACTTTGTCCGTAGTAGACTGTGGAGAAACCCACGCTTTGATGAGATGTCGGCATGGGTCCTCCCAGAAGGAACATGGACACAGACGATTCCTGTCACCCTTTTCTCGTCCCGCCCAGGCAGCCAGGCGTGGAATGATCCGCTCCAATTGTGGCATGCTCTTGGTGGACAGACTGATCCCATTGTTCTCATGGTTTTTCCAGCAGTCAACCAGCTTTCTTTGCCGGAGGACCACCTTCTGTTTGTGCCTGCTGATACTTATGAGCATGAGGAAAGAGTCTTCTTGGTCGACGTGGTTGATCGAAGTGAACCCGGATCGCATGTTGTTGAGAGGGTTGCGGTAAGGGGGACAGGATGGACCCCACGCAGCCTTGCCCGTTCATTGGGGCATACGTGTACGCAGTGCATTGTCCTCTGTAGGGGCTGCAATCGGTCGGCGGTGTTCGTTGCCGATCAGTTTATCCAGTTTCATACAGGGTCCTTTTTGGTTCTAGATGTTAGTGCTGAAACGACACAACAAGAAGCCTGTCGGAATACGGATGTTCCTGCTGCTCAGTTGTCTTTGCAAAACCAAGGGGGCAGAAGTTTGCTGGAGCCAGATGAAACTGCCCTTTTTCAATTCCAGCCTCCTCCCCCTGAGAATGCTCATGTGGATGCTGAGGCCTATTTTTGGGTGCGTAAGACGATTGTGTACCAGCCGGCACTTCTCAAAGCCGCTATGGAAGCAGGCTTGTTAGTGGCTCAGCACTGGCCTCTTTTGATTGTCCATTTTGAAGAAACTCCCCATTGGAGCAGAACCTTTGGATTCGAGAGGCATCATTCGGTCACCACTGACCAAATCCGTATTAGGTTTCGGGCGCTTTTTGCGGATCTTTTTGCCACACAAGAAGAGGTGAGTGTAGGCCCAGTGGGACTGGAAGGAATACAGAACCCAGGCAGAGCGTTGCATGAAATCTCGTTTGTTGCTTTTCGAGGCCGAATCACGCTTGATGTAAGGACAGCATTGCTGTGCATAACAATGTCACCATCAGTAGGTTATGTGGCATCCAGAGCTGTTCGATTGCCCAGGGAAGTTACCCGGAGTCTTGTTGTGGCTAAGGCGGAATTGACGTCGTCATGTAGACAGAGGCAGAATAATTGTGTAGTCACAACTGAGGCGGGTGTCACTATCCGGGATCAGCCGGTTCGTCTCTCAGGATGGCAACGAATCTTCATCACTGTTATTGAAGAGATGGATGACATACCGGGATGCTCACTCCGGTCTACTGGAGCAGACCAAGCCGGTGATGTTGCATTGGATGTAACTAGCCTCATGCAAACTGAGCCAATCAGATTTCGACCATATGATGCCCTCACTTTGTATGTTTTTGCCGGGGAGGACCCTTTTTTCGGAGACACAGTGGAGGGTTACACAACGGTCGAGACATATCGACATCTATGGCAGGACCGGGATGGACCTGCCCGTGAGAGTCTCCCAGTTATCGTCTATAAGTCAAACTCAGTTGCCCTTCAGATCGAGGCGGCGTGGAGATCAAGAATGCAGGACCCGTATGTACGGATGGTGCCGGTCAGGCCGATACCTGACTTCGGATTAGGTCCTCAACCTACAGTCCTAATCCTAGACAGAGACAGTGAGCAGGTCATGCCAGTCCTTTTCGACTATACAAGTGATGATCGAGTGTTCATGGGGACCGGCCTTGTTGACTGCTCTCAGGGATTTCCGCAAGTGAATGCCCTGTTCGACCTTCTTATTCCTGATAATGACTGCAGGGCAGGCACTTCATGCATAGTCCGTGCAAATGGAAGGCACTATGTGCCTGGACAAGTTGTCATGTTGTATGAGGGCATCCTTGTCCGACTCGATGAACAAGATTTGGAGCAGACTACGACAGAAGAAGCAACGAGCACGGATTACGATCCGGGTGCCAGTGCAGTGACCACCTCGGGTATCAGTTCAAATGCCAGCTTAAAACCTGAGGGACCGCCTTCGGAGCCAGATTGGACTGATCCGGAGATCTTGCCCCTCACAATGACGACCGGTCCCTTTTTCGACCTGAATTCGGAAGGAGAACTGACTGTTGCTGACCAGGAAGTCGATCCCGATACGGCCCTTCAATGGTTTTCGGCCATTGCGGTTCAAAGGACTCAGTTTCTGCAGTATGACCGCATGTTGGCCGAGTTTCGTGAAGGCTCACTGCGAGATGAATGGCATAATGCAGTCTTTGTAATTGTTGGCAGTGACTGGAATGATGCCGTATACATGACCCATCTTCCAGATGACGCCGAACACCTCATGGTTTTTGGACAAATGAGGTTTGCGTTGTTTGACGAATTTCCGGTACATGTTCCGCTCACTATGTGGATTGTCCACCCCAATCTGCGACCTGAGGAACAGAATGGATTTCGGGACAGATACATCCTGGTTGACTATGACTGTCCCGATACTGAGCGGGCGGTATCAGTGATCATTGCCGATCCCGAGGACTCGGAGCTAGAGAGACTTGCTATCCGTGTTCGGCCACAAATGACGAATTTGCTCCTGTACATTCAAGTTGGTAAAACAGTAAAGTGTACATCTAAGGAGTTCGAATGTGTTTCGGAACACAACGGGCATGCGCTCCCAGAAGGTTCGTACTGGCCCACATTTCATGGCATGAAATTGCGGGTCAATATTAGGGAAGTTCCCCTCAGACGTCAAGGGGTCTGTGTGGAGCAAGGCACTGATCGAAGCCTCTTTGGTCTCTTGAGGTCAGACATGCATGATGACATGGGGGGTGATGAACAGTCGCTCATTCACGTCGCTTTTGTATCCCCAGAAGTCGACACATCTGCTACCACGTCAAGTGGTCAAGTTTTAAGCGACACCGAGGAACAATCATTCATGCAGTTCTTTACAGAAACGGACATGCAGACAATTGAAGTTGAGCCGCATGTACCAGTTATGTTTGCGCAATCATATATGGGAGTGATCTTGATTGATCCCGGTCAGAAGGCAGGTGACATCTTGCGCACCTACCTGCATGACCGTAAAGGGACAGTGGATCGAGACGCTTTCACAGTTCATGTGTGGATGTTATCACCACCAGAAGTGAATGTAGCACACACGGCGCAGCGATGTGCTTGTGTCAGAGCGCAGTCCTATACGGACGCATTGCTCAGGTTATGGACTGTTTCTTTTCCAAGTCAGCCGCTAGCAGTTACCTTGGTGCACCCTGATTTGCAGCCGCTCTCACTTAGAGCAGTACCTGTTGATCTCATTGTAGTACCGGACAGCTGCATTACTAGCGGTAAGCGGGTTTTCCTTGTTGATGTGGTTGGCATGCCGTTACCACGGAGGCTTGCAGTTATTGCTGATGGGCCGGTAACGGTCAAGGACATTGCTGCACTAGCAGGTGCTAGGTTGATATGTGAGCTTCCCACGACACACTGTTCGCTGCACTCGGCAGCGCCACAAGACCAGCGTGTCTGGGAGTACGACCAAACGGTCACAGCAGCGCACGGATCGGGACTAGTACTCTGGATTGAGCCTGTCGATGTTCGCCGCGCCATTTACATGCCAGTGTGCAGCGATGAAATTACCATGATGCAACTGACAGATGGGGAAGCAACAACCCCATTGAGGGCGTACATGCTCAACGCCGTTGCAGTTGGATTCATGAACCTATGGGTGCATGATAACAGGCATCCGTATATCGTCCAATACAACCACAGAAGGGTAAATTGGCCTAGGCCACAATCACAGCTTGAGCTGACCAGGTCCAATTGGCTGCGCATAGAAGGTGAAAATAGATGGACGCATGTATTCATCTCACCCTTTCCAGTGCTTGAGGGGATGCACCAGCCAACCATCATTCATTACCGTGAGACCGACAATGAACATTGGCCAATTCTTGTTCAAGCCAAAAAGGGTGCCGATAGGAGCATTGGGACGATTGACCTCCTGGCTGAGCTTCGACCCTTTGCAGTAGGGCACATTTTTGACATGATGATTCCGGACCACCGGTGCGAAACTGATAGCACGTGTGTTGCCAGCCTTGATGGTGACTTCTACCGGTTTTGGGTCGATTTACCATTATATTCGGGAGCCTTCCTCGAGATTGTAGAGGTTGAGGCTGAGCAGGAGAACACAACGACATGTTCTGAGGGTGATGAATTGTCTGAGGAGGAGATCTTCACGGATGATGAAATCACTTACCTGACTCAACTCGAGATTCGACTCTTTCGGTTTATACGATGCCCTGACAGTGGTCGGCCTATATCAACATCATTGAGAGAGCAAGGGATCGATGATATGGAGATCCATTGGCAGAAATTCGAGGACGAGGTATTTGGTATCACATCGTGGCACAGAACAAGAGAGCTACAAATGGAGCTTGCTGCTATGGCACCCATTGAAGCAAGGGGAACGAAGGTGATTCTGTTCTGGTTTGGCAATGATGAGTTGCCAACACGACGGATGGATACCGGATGGAGCGATTCATGGAGCCAGCAAGCGGGACTGGGGACAGCTAGAGCTGAGCTCCGGCTCCTACTATGGGATCATGTCCCGCCGGGTATCCCGTACACTTTTGGCACTGCCAGTCCACAGCCGACAACACGACAGCAGCATGGGCGTGATGACCTCTATATCATCGGGCAGCCAGATCAGGATATGGAGATGGCAATCCTGCTTGTAACCAACTTTGTCCAGGAGCAAGAAGACCGCTACCTTATCCGAGCTGTCCGAACGCAAGCACTGACAAGCCGAGAGCAGATCCTTCGTGATGTTGCTATGACGGGTATGTGTCAGATCGTGGAGTGTCTCGTATCAGCTGATGGAGTGATTTGGAACCCCGAAGAGCAGCACCATGTCCACACAGGGCAAAGAGTGGACCTGGAGGCCAAGTTAGACAAGACGATTAATGTTTGTCGAGAGGGGTCTGAGCAAGCTGAGGAGGAAGTACTTACAGAATCAGACTCCGAAATTTTCATGGAAGACAATCAGAATGACATCCAGCAGGTATATAGGTCGATTGGGGGAAACACTGCAACCCCGGATACTAACCAGCGCCAGCAGGGGACCCACGAGGCAGACAGAGGCAGGAACAGTAGCCTTCAGGATACTGAGACTGACAAGGAAGTGTCCACCGACGCTGAGCATGAGGAAACAGGGCTCTTTGAGACCACCGATGCAAGCACGGCTCACAGTGTAATCCCTGTTCAGGATCAAGCCTACATGACATCAAGCCGGGAGAACACTGCAACCCGGACGATGTCCAACCGATGGTCAGAGGACTTTGAGGAAGTTTTCCTCATGCAAAATGAGGAGCGGCTTTACATGGACGATGGGACCAGTTTTGGTTCCCCTGATAGACTTCAACGTTGTGTCCAGGAAGATCTTGCATGGGTTGAACCACTCCGACTGCGACCGGACGAAATGCAGAAAAGCTGGGAATTTCCGGGTGTGGATTACCTCAAGTACCATTTTTCAAGGCATGGTCTTGTTTCTACTAGCTTTCGTATTGAGGGCTGGCTCTTCAAGGACTACAATCAAAACGAAGGCTCTGGATTTGCTTGGGGTATCTCAGCGGGTAGGCCATGGCATGAGCAAGTTTCCCATCTCTTAAAGGGGAGCGGTCTGAAGGAAGGACTTTCGTTCACAGTCATCCCGCAACCCGAGGATTTCGCTTTGGACAGCGGAGAACCGGCAACTATGCAACTGATCGTGCCATTCCGTTTTGAGATGCCTCCTGTACTGCCATTAGTCGTTGAATATGCAATCGATGCACCTATGAACCGTCGTGCTGTCATCTGCCAGAAACCATGTACAGCCTTTTCGGTTTTTCATTTAATCGGGTTACATGCATGGTGTGGCATCGATCACCATTGTGGTGTCTTCTTTCGACACGGCCTGTGCAGCATGTATTTCCAGGACGTCGAGATCCTGCGTGTCCCAGCAGCATCAAGAGTTGTCCTGTCAGTTACCAATAGGTACTCAAGAAGATGCATGCAACAAGACACTAGGAACCATGTTCATAGGACTGCCATTCAGATTGCCAATAGGCTGCACCTTCCCGGCACGCCAGATCATCACTTAGCCTTTAAAAGGGCTAGAGAAGTTTTGCTGTCACAGCCACTGGAATCGGAAACGGATGTTGACGTCGCTAGCATGGTTCAGAGTCTCTCGATCAGTGAAGAGCCTAGTGACGAAGTTTCGCACATGCAGAGACCGTTCGGGCCGGCGCCTTCTGTTAGGACTGACAGCTCACATAGCACTGATCCTACGCACAATTCGGTCCCGGCTGGCTCTGAAGCGGTTTCCAGTTTGAGTAGCCAGCCGCCACCGATGGGCGGGCATTTAAACCGCGAATATGATTGGCTTCCGTCATGGCAACGTGTCCGTCGCCACTTGACGGATTACTCGACCGCAACAGGCAGAAGAATGATGGCTGGGGACCTATGCATGCACCTGATTGTGTGCAGACAAGGCATGACTAGCCACCACGGCCTGGCGTGTCCAGAGCGCTTTTTGACAGCAGACTGCCCCATTGATCATTTGATTCGGTATATCCAACATTTTGCTTTTCCGTTCGACTTGAGATGCACCCGAGCCTTTCCCTTGACGGTGGAAGTCTACCAGAACATCCCATCGGCCATAGTCATTGATGTTCTGCCGCCAGACAGGAGGCCTCTCATTGTGCAAGTGACTAGAGAGGGGCAGGTTGCACTGTTTGTGTATCTTGCAGCACCCATTGAACGAGTTGCATCCATCTTACGATGGTTGAACCGACAGATCATTATCCTCACACCTTTCGAAACCTTCCTGAACAGACAAAGGGTGCAGGGCCAGGATGATGTCCCCCTGTATGCTGGCGACGTTCTCCGCATTCTGGTTCGCACTAGGAGAGAGCTCCATTGGCCTGTCAACTCTACCGAGGAACCAGTTGAAAGTCTGCAGTTCTCGTCACATAATACTTGGACCTTGGACCCGAACCTGGAGCCAGGAGGAGACAACAACCAGGGTACGGTTTCGCAGGACAGTGAGCAAGAACATACTCTCCAACAAGTTTTGGGAGACAATCGATTGCGAAATATGCCATCGTCATCTGCTGGTGCAGGCATTGAGGATACTGAAGAGACTTCGTTCCTTCAGAGTACTGGTGTCATCACACTTTTAACGTCAGTTGTCGCCAGGTACGATATCCCTGATCAACCAATGTCAGAATTTGCAGCACAAGTCCAGGACCTGTCATGGTTCCCCGAGCAAGATCAGGATTGGATAGGTACGGTAGTCAGAAGGAGTATGACCGCACAAATGTGGGACTTCGGGGAGCACGTTCATGTCCTCAGGCCCTTTGAGCCCCTGGTCAGAGTCCAGCTCGAAGTGAGAGCCAGCTGGGACCACCCGAGTGTGTTTGACCTTGCTGGCCTGCTTTGGACCGTATGGCCAGACCTCAACTATATACGCTTTAGGCTAGTTGAGGTTACTAGTACATTCCAAGTAGGACAGTACCCGGGTCTGGTCACTTTGCTAGTCAGACCTCACCGATGGGGCCAGGGAGCGGATACTCAAATCATTAATGTCGAAGTTGTGAGAGTTCAATGGCAGAGTCTTATCTCTAAGCAGACGGCACACCTAACCCAGCCAATCCTCACCCCACGACAACTGGTGGAGCAAATTCAAGTTCGAGATTGCACAGCACATATATGTGAAGCTCGCGTTGATGGGGAACCAGTTTGGCCTGACCAATCCATACAGTTGAGAAACGGAGCCTTGGTAACTATCCTGGTGCGCCAGCCAGCACCACGATACGGGGGTTTTCAAATTCCTGTGATTCGAGCCGAGCATAGATGGGATGGTCGAAGATGGCTGTCACAGGAACAGCCATTCTCGAGAGACGGAATAGTCTGGATACTCCGGACTGCCCAAAATGAGCACGGAGCGCACGCTCGAGTCCGAGTTCCGGTCGAAAGCTGGCATACATGGGAAATTGTTTACCACAAAATCCGCCGTCATTGGCTAAGCTTTCGCTATTCTCAGATGGTCAGGCACATTGTTCATGACACCCGACAGCAAATTCCTGAGTTCCGATCTCAGGTGACAGTTGCCATCATTACCAATGATGAATTGGCAGCTGAGACACGATGCATTGTGGTTGTCTGCCGGAAAGAAGCCCACATTTCAGCTCGCTTCTGGGCACAACACTGGAGAGGACCAATTAACGAAATTGATGCCATGGATCTGTGTGGTTACACGGAATTGTGCCAGGATCCATCCTATGATTGCGAGGCCACATTCAATGCAAGATCACTTCGGTTCGTGCAGCATATGACCGTGGCACATGGAGACATTGTCGTCACCGAGGTCCGGTCGAGGGTACCGTTTTGTTCTGCGCACTATACTGTGCCACTCGGTTACCCAGATCATGACAGAGATCACATGCAGATGCTGCAAACTCGAACAGGTAGATGTATACCAGGCAAGGTGGGTAGCAAAGTGGATGGTGAAAGGTTGGGGGATCACACGCTCACTTTACTGCAGGTCCGTGTGCACTCCTTTCGAACCAGCGACTCACTGTCCTCAATGAAGAATTGGAACAGGTCATCGACGGAAGGGCTGAGGCCACCAGGAAATCCCACATACTGGTTTGTCAGTCAAGTAAATACTATGTCTAGGTATGTGGAGAAGGATCAGGACATTTTCGTCATAGATGATGTTCCTAGGCCGGCAACCAAGCTCTCGCTAGCAAACTGCCTCAATCTTGCACTCGACGAGAGACCAGTTCCCACACCTGCTCGGAGCCGGGCTAAGTGCCCTGACGTTTCGACCCGATGCGTCAGTATCATTGATCGTGATGTTCAGGAAGACTTAATGTTTGCAGATGCCGACAGGCCAGGCTGGAAGCCGCAAGTTCTAGATCTGCCAGAACATTTCCGATCGGCTGTGCTTGGCTTGAGAGTCTGCGAATGGAATGAGGACTTGTACTATGCGGACGCCTTTGAAATATACTCTGACGGGTCATTTGACGGCAAACAAGCAGGCTGGGCAATCGTACTAGTTGCTCATTGGCAGGAAAACCATGCCTTGGTTGGCACCTGTTCGGGAGCCATTTCCGCAGGGCCGAACACTGAGGTAGGTGTAGAAATTCCCAAGCTTTCGGCACAGGTTGCTGAGCAAGCTGCCCTCATCTGGGGACATTGGTGGATGCTTAGGTTCGCTCGAACATACGGCTGGCAAGGACAGGTGTATTTTCGATGGGACTCGATTGTCCCTGGAAAACAGGCACTCGGGGACTATGGTACCCAAACACAGCTGAGCCGGTTACTTAGAGCACTGGCAATCGGACTTGAGCAGCAGCAGGGCGAGATTCATGTGTACCATGCGCACGTCCGAGCGCACCAGGGTGTTTTGCTTAATGAGATAGCAGATGCGGCTGCCAAACTCGCAAGAGTGGAGGAACCAGCATCGCCAGACTCAGGGAAGTTGGCACATTTGACAGCATCCCTGAGTGATGTTGGCCATATTTGGTGGTTTTTCTGCAACCATCAGTCTCAAAGTCAGTTGCCTGTCTTCTCCAAGAATACCGGAGTGTTTCAATGGAGTACGAGAACACAGCCTGCCAAGCTGCACCAACAGGTTCAAGATTCCCTGACATTTGGCGAAAGAAAGGAGGTGGGACAGTTCCTGCAATGCCAATTTCGGTTTGCCAGCTACAATGTCCTTTCCCTTCTTGATCCCCAACCGCCGCCTATGAACAAAGAAACCGGCCGTGCAAAATTGTTACGTGACCAGGTGCAGAATCAAGGCCTCCACATAGTTGGATTGCAAGAATGTAGATCCACACAGGGCACCGTGCATTCTGATACGCACATGCGTCTCTGTAGTGGAGCCGAAACTAATGGAACACTAGGAGTTGAACTTTGGGTCTCAAAAAAGGTTCCAGTACAGGGCCACAAGTGTCTGCATGTGAGAGACTTTGCAGTATTACATGCAGACTCCCGATGCCTAGTAGTCCGCTATGACGGAGATTTTGGTGCTTTCATCATTGTTGTTGCCCATGCACCTCATACGGGCCACCCCGCACAAGAGAGGCAGGCATGGTGGGAGAAGTTGACTCAGTTGGTCAGAGCCCATCGCAAGAGTCTGCAGGTCATTGCCATGATTGATGCCAATGCAACATGGGCGGGACCAGCAAACGAGCAACTAGGAGACCTCTGTGAAGTAACACCAAATAATAATACTCCTATGTTTGTGGATTTCGTAGCACAACTCGAGCTGTTCGCACCTTCGACGTTTCCTGATTACCAAACTGGACCTTGGTTCACATGGACACACGCTCGGACGGGCAAAGAACACAGAATCGACTATGTGCTCTTTCCGAATTCTTGGGCGGGCTCCTGGATCCAAACCTGGACAGATCCCTCAGTTACCGTGGGGCATGCAGGGGTCGATCACATTGCTACGGTAGCCGAGGTTTACTGGGAACAGAGCAGTGTCAAGGTTAAGAAGAAGACCAGGTACGACCGGGATGCGATTATGCATCCGGACAATCGGCATATAGTTTTCGATATCCTTGACCGATGCCCCCAACCAGAATGGGGAGTTAACGCTAGTGACCATGCTGTCCTGGTTAGCCAGTACTTGCAGGGTGAATTAGAGGATGCCTTCCCAGCTCCCAAAGCCAATACCCCTCCGTACACGACGAATGAAACTCGAGAGATCTATCAAGAATTAGTGTCCGCCAAGAGAGCTGTTACACAGATGCGATTGATTGCACGTTTTCGTACATTGGCCCTGTTCTTTCGTGCTTGGGGGAAGAAAGAGCTCAGGGAGGAGAGTGCAAAATGGACGTACCAATTCAATTGCAGGTGGGCACAGACCACCCAGAAGATTCGTCACCTAGCAGACAGTCTGCGTGTCCGCCTGCGGAAAGATCGGTCAGAATTTCTCGAGGCCCTTGCGAGTGAGGTGAATGACTGCCCTCCTGGAGAGATGTTTAAGAAATTAAGGCCGATCTTAAAGCCATCTAAGAAGCAGTCACAAGTTGTCCAACCGCTCCCAAAGCTTGTAGACATCGATGGTGAAATGATTCTGAGCCGTGCATTGCAAGAGAAGCGATGGACTGAACATTTTGCATCCATCGAGGCAGGACATGTGGTAGATGCAAGACAATTTGTCCGGCAGCAACTTCAGAGGCAAACAGACCGATGCAAGCCCTCCAGCTTCTCGAGTGAGGACGTCCCGACGCTGACCATGATCGAACGTGCCATTCGATCAGCTAATCGAGATCGGGCTACGGGACCAGATGGAATCCCAGCAGAAATTTTCAAGGCCATACCTGGGAAAGCGGCCAAATTGCTGTATCCCCTAGCGCTAAAGCTTGCACTTAGAGTTGAAGAACCAGTCTCATGGAAAGGAGGATACCTGTTCCCTCTCTACAAAGGGAAAGGTGCGATGTGCGAATGTGCGAATCACAGGGGCATCCTGCTAATGGATGTGATGGGCAAGCTTACTAGGTCAAGTCTGCGTGAGTGGATTAATAGCCCTTACCTGTGCAACGGGCACCCCATGCAGTTGGGAGGCCGGCCACAGCAGCAAGCACAGTTTGGTGCCCAGCTCACCCGCTCCTTCCTGAGGTGGCGAAAAGCATGCAACAGCAGTGCAGCAGTACTATTTGTCGATATCGCATCAGCCTTTTATAAAGCGCTCCGCGAGGTAGCTACTGGGGCAGATGTTTCTGATCAAGATATCGCCAAGGTGGCCCAGCGACTCGGGATTGGGCCGGAAGTGATGCCTGCCCTGCATGAAGCATTGCATGGCCGATCGGCCTATGCTACCCTTACTCCTTCGGTCGCAAGACAGCAAGTACTGCAGGAGAGCCTCAGTGGCACTTGGTTCTCAGTCGACGGTAGCACCATTGTTGCTACGGAACAAGGAACAAGACCAGGGGACAGCTGGGCAGATGTCGTTTTCAATGTCTTGTTGTCCAAGGTGTTGCTCAAAACCCAGAAAATTCTCGGTGAGGAGAGCTTAACGACTCCTGTGACTGGTTTTGAACGGTGTGTTTGCCCGCAGCCTATCCCAGAGACACAAGTTTCCTTGCTCCAAGTAACATGGGCCGATGACATAGCCATGATGGTCAGTTTACGAGAACCTGCTTCAGTCTGGACAGACCTCCCGAGAGTCACCCAGGTACTGGTTGATGAGCTGCACGCAATCGGAATGGCAATCTCATGTGGTGTGGCTAAGACCGCAGCCCTAGTCCTATTAAGGGGGGCTGGGTCGGTGGCTGTTCGAAGAAAATTGTTTCGGCACCCACAAGCCGAATTGCCTATTGTTGCAGAGAAACAAGGTCTACTTTTACCATTAGTGCCACACTACAAACACCTTGGCGGCATCCTGTCTTTTCGTGGAAACCTCGCACAGGAGATTGCTGTTCGCTACGCCAAAGCGAAACAAGCATGCTGGAGAGCAGCAAAAACCATTTTTCGTCCGGCTTACATTTCCAGGTCCATTAAAATCCAGCTGTTTCGCATGTTGGTGATGTCGGTTTTTTCCTGGGGCATTGGGGCTTGGCCTGCCCTGAATGCTGCTGACAGCAGAAAATACGCAACATCATATTGGAACCTGTGGAGACTATGTCTGCCGAAATATCAGAAGCTCGCCTCCAAGGGAGAGATTTGCCAATTACTTGACTGCCCGGAGCCTGAGGATGCATTGCAAGCTGCTCGAGCCAGGCATTACATCACCATGTTACATCATGCACCTGATCCAGTGTGGTCTGTGGTCCACCTTGATCTGGCAACTGCAAAGATGTATCAGGCAGCCATCCAGTGGGTGCACAGGGCACTCCAAAGAGAGAAAGGCTTCTCCGGGCTCGAGGCTGAAACAGCCTGCCGTCACCTCTGTGCCGCACAGGGCCCTAGCTGGAAAGCCATGGTTAAAAGGGCATCTGAGCGATGGCGTCTGTACCGACGTCGTGAATACCAGGTTGCGGATTTTCATCGCAGAGTCCTGGGAGCTACCACAAACTCCCTTTCCACTTGCAACCCCCAACCACAGGAGGGGTGGCGCCATTACTGCCTGCTATGCAAGCAAGGATTTGATAAAAAGAATGCCTGGTTTTTACATGCCAACATTCGTCATGCATATCGCACTATGGAAGGAGAAGCTGTTAAGGGAACAACGTGTTGGTGCTGTGCCAAACAATATGCGAGCACACTGTCCCTCAAACATCACCTGCGATATAGCCAAGTGTGTTGCACGTACTTCTGGAAAAATCGAGATGCCCTTTCCGATGAAGGGGGCAATCCGAAGAACCGGCATCCGCAGATGCCATGGGTACGAACGGGAGAACTTGAAGTTTGTGCTCCCGAGTTGATCCAGAGGGACAAGATGCAACTGCGAACTGATTTGAATCGACTACTGTCACAATTTGTCCCTCCCGAACGGGATGAGCATTTTGTAACTGAGCTAGCCGATGCCTTCGTTGCCGAAGTAACTAGGGCGATGCCTGTGCCAGATGTGATTGCCGTTCTCCAAGAGATGGCTCTTGCATTTGACAAACCAAACCAAGAGAATATACAACAGGCTATCCAGCAAGCAATTCGAGCGATCCAACAGCTCTTGCTTGCTCGAGAACCAACAGAATTTCAGCCAGAACTCCTCACCACAGAGGAGGAGAGAAGACGAGTCAGGATAAACCCAGTGAGTGCACGGGCTAGCCTCGTTTTCCGAGAAGTCTTTGTTCTGCATTTGTTCAGTGGAAGACGAAGATCCGGAGACTTGCAAGAGGCACTGGAAGCTCTGTGCCTCCCTGAAGGCACCGCCATGTTCGTCATTTCTCTTGACGTTATGGTCTCAGCCAAACATGGTGACCTCACTAATCGTGAACAGCAGGAGGCAATACTCCAAGTGATCCGAGCAGGTGCCATTGCGGCAGCCTTTGCAGGACCCCCTTGCGAAACGTGGTCGGTTGGCCGGTTTGTAGCTGTCCCAGGGCATCACAAGCCACCGAGGCCACTCAGAACACGTTCGTATCCTTGGGGGTTGGTAGATATTAGCCTCCGAGAAGGCCAACAGGTGGAGATTGGCAACCAGCTCATGGGATTTGCCGTTCTCGTCATGCTGGAAGTTGCCATCAGTGGTGGCTTTACAGTCCTTGAACATCCGTTGGACCCCTTTGAACTTCGAACTACACACAAGGATGCGCCAAGTGTCTGGGGCACGGAGCAAGCGGAGCTCTTCCACCATCTGAGAGTTATGCAAGGACACTTCGGCGCTAAAAGCGCCAAACCGACAAACCTACTCGTAGCCGGACTCCCTGCCGAAACAACTTCGGCTTTAGAGAAGGTGAGTAGGACGACTAGTTGTCCCAAAACTTCATCGATCGGACTTGGAGATCGTGGCTGGGCTACCAGTTCACTTAAAGAGTATCCTAGAGACTTCTGTTGTTTCTTGGCTAAGATGTTCGATCGATGGATGTCAGGTGCAACTCGTAGGTCGGGCCCCCCACCAGTGGATGTGCATTGGCTAAAGGCTATGCATATCACTGAAGTGGATCAGTACTGTAAAGAAGGGCCCGACTTCAATCCGCTACTAATTCAGAATTCGCATCAGCAAGGCGCTGAGTCTTAGGACGCCGTGCGCACCAAGAAAGAAAGAAAGAAAGAAAGTTATATAGCACGTGTTTTATCTTTGACCCACATCTCAAAGCTGGACTGGAACAGCTGAACGCCTCACAATGCCGCAAAATCGAGGCAGGGGTGGCTACCTCAAGCTTGTATCTATGTATGACCACTTGGAGGTAAGAGGTCTCAATCAGCTACCTTGTGGGTCCTGGTCTAATGCGCAAGCAGCCGCGAGCAGCCCAATGAGTCGCCGGCAGCAAAAGCGCTTCTTTCATGCATCGCTCAAAGGATGTCACCGGTGCCCAAGCACCATCCACGAATTGGTCATGCGAGTTTCAATGGATGTCCAACAGTCTCAAGTAGATCTGCACTACCTTCAACTCAACAAAGCAACCAAGAGACCCCTCTGGATCGAGGAAAGGTCTTTTGAACTCCTCCGTCTGGTCAAGAACTCGTGTCAAGTTGTACCAGGAGTCTTGACGTGTCTTTTGCCTATCTTATGCCTTACAACTCTTCCTTTGCGGAGGACTGAAAATACGGAACGATGCTAAGTCTTCTATATCGGATATGGGGATCATTCGTTCACGTGCAAAGAAAAGGCACTCTACTCACATCACCTTGGCGAATCCCGGGTCAAGCCGCGACAGACTTGTCCCAGAGCGTCGACCTGCAACTAGACTGGATCTGTTCCATCAACCAAAAAGCCTACAAACGGCAGAAATCACAAGCTGTCCAATTACTCCAAGAAAAGATCTCAGCCACAAGCCTTAGATAGCCTTAGGCATCTTGGACACAACTACTTTCGTGTTTTTGTCTGCACCAAAAGCATCCTCCGATAGGTACAGTGGTTTCAGAGTACGTAGATGGCACTGGCACCCCAAGATGTCCCCAATAGATGGCTCCATACAAACCACCAAGCTTGGGGATTGTGCCATCTACTCTGAACCCACTGTATGGTTTCTTCCTTGCAGCATCGAGGGTCCGCCTCTTTACGCAGCCCGGCCAATTCCACCTGACAGCTCCTGCTGCGCGAGATGTTCTTCCCCAGAACATCACATGAAAGGGGCGGTTATGGACCATCGTCGATGTAGAGAGGGGCTGACCCAAGTGTTCTCATTTGACCAAGCATTCTCATTTGCGAACCAAATGTTCCTTCATGTGAATCACCTTCGAAGGAAGGCTTGTAGCAGGTCATGTGATTTCTGACTGGATCCCTTGTAATTATTGATGCTGGTAATGATGCCTCTTGAAAGGGAGTCCTCACCATAAAGAGATCCATCACCCGTAATGGCTGTAATACACAAGACCTTGTTCTTCACCGTCCTGAAAAGAAATGAAGCCTATGAATCAGCAACAAACAACACCACCAGCATATGCTGCAGAACACACCTTGGTGGCTCTGTTTCGCCAGCAACAAGAGTGGTTCTTCACCAATCTGAGGGTTCCTGGTAGCCTGCAACTGAGCTTTGACCATGATTCCTTTCGCATAGGATCCAGGAAGCTTGTGAGGAGTAAGATCCTAATCCTTCTCCAAAACAGAGTAAGTTCACCGTCAAGCATCCAACAGAAAACAACGGCCAGGTAGAACTGTGAGGTACTGAGGTACTGTGGGCCTTCCGCACGGGTTGCGCACAAACCAAAAACCTCTGCAACCCAAGTCACCTTTCAACTAGGAAGCGCCTCAAACACTCACTCAGCCAGTTGGTGAACACACTCTTATAAATGGATCAGTCTGAAAGAAACATGGGCGTCTCGCGTTCTCTGGGTTCACCGTCTTCTAAGATGTTCATCCCAATGTCTCTGCTGTGTTGCGGAATGTCTGATCCATTCTCCGCCGTGCGCCTCAAGTCCTCCCCGTTCCGTGCACGTGGGGGGGCCCGCCTGAGAGCGCTGAGAGCGCTGACACGCAGAAGGTGAGTGACTCCCGAGCCGTTTCCCTGATACGTGAAGAAACAATGGTGAAGTTGGAGTGAACCAAGGGTGGGAAGAACCAATGGTGAGTGGCTCAATCTGTTCCCATTGGTTCTTCCCACTCAAGCAAGTTCGGAGAAGAATTCGCGACCCACGCGGAACCTCTGGATCAAAAAAGGAAGCAAGGTGTTCACACCCATTGTGGAAAGATCAGAGACCACCCACAGTAAACCCACGTGATGCAAAGCACCATGAGGAAATACACCCCAAAATAGTCCACACGAGTCTCTCCTCGTGGGGAAAATGAATCCTCAAAGAAGATTCACAGTAATCCACTGTCTGGGTAGGCCAGTGATCGCCTGTCCTGGTCCCTGCTCATCTCCTTCCTGAAACTTGCATGGATGGCATGTTTGTTTTATCACGCGGAAGTCTGCATTTTCCCAACCACCGTTCTACTTCAAGTGACCAAGCAACGCTTCAATCATGTCCAATTGGAAAATTAGTCCAATAATTGTCCATGTAACATGAACACGTTATTTCAATATAATGTCATGCTATGTCCAATTTAGTTCCATCATGTGTTCATCTAAAAGCTCATCCATCCCGCCACACATTCCATTAATCGTCCACCGGCGATTTGCTTCGGTCCTCAATGGGATGCTTCTGCCCGCAGTGGCGACACGCTGCCTCGACGGAACCACGACATGCTACATGTTCACCCGACCAGTCCTGGCCACTGACAACTCGCATAGCGAGTTCCACTGGTCAACACACAGCCAGATTCCCGATTCCAGAAGGGGAGTGAGTGACATAGTTCGGGAAAAAAACACCCTATATAAGCAAAAAAAATGGTCTTTCGCTTGGTGAGCAACAACATGGCTTACCATATCTTACTATAACACAAATTTAAAATATAGAAGTCCGTATAAGTTAGTGATAGACTGAGCAGCCTCGAATTTCAAAGGAACCTCTGGAATCTTTGGCAACATTGTGATTGGCAGTTGAGCATCACCAAAATTGAGGGAATGTTAGATAATTGATGATAATTGCATACTCTATATTTACATGTATTATATTTACTTATTGATGTAGTATGGACGGATCAAGTCATACGCTGGCTAAACTAATGCAAGAAAGCAAATTACATGCCTGATATACCGTTAAGCAACGTTGCTAGTCACCTGGAGTCAGCATTCCGTGTACCTGACTCCTCCCATGTGTTCGAAACATGTTTACAAAACTGAGCTAAACCATCTGAACCTACTTCTCCGTACCTTCCAAAATCCGAAGGATATCCATGCTCAGTATCAAACGATGGCCGTCTGTGGCATGTCTGTTGGCCAAGTCGCATCATTGAGGACCATCTGGTTGCACTTGGGACAGGTCTGATCCTGCAGGATTGGGACGGCTCCTACCGGATAGAGGATTGGGACCATCATGAGAACAGTGTATTCCCAAACACACCTAGGGGGGACCTGGCATATTTGCCATACATGTTGGGATGGGCCATTTCTGGCATGGAGTGTGTGCGTTCCCAGGTCCTTCGACCCCCTGGAAGAAGGACAATCCCATACACAAGCAAGGGATACAACAAGTACTGTATATACAACCAAGTATATAGGTCCTAAATACAACCAAGTATATAGGGATAGGACCTTGATGGACCTTGTAAATACAACTAAGTATATATATAGGTCCTCAACATCCCGGCAGTGTCACACAGCTCGTGTGCTTCTACTGAGTGCAGTTTCGGGAGTGAAACGCAGCGGTGTAGTAGCAGATACTGTGCCTACCCACCAACAAAAGCAAATGATGGATATGTTGGGCAGTTTCCTGAAGCCTGCAACGGACATCTTTTCCTTCACACAGCGGCAACAAAGCCAACAACATGCAACAGGAAATGCATCTGTCTGCAGCTATCCAACTACCCCTGAAGCTGGCCCAATCCTGTAGGAGCATGCAGCCATGAATCACTATCCAAATCAGTGCCTTTGAAGGATAGTTGCACCATGTGTCGCAGGCCATCCGTGTATGGCATATTTACCTACATTGACCCCTGATATCGCCCACCGCAATGTATAAGGTATATAAGTCAGTCCCATGGATTGTTTTGGCTTCTTTAAGTGAGTCATTCTGAGTCTCCGAAAGGAACTACAAAAGGCACTTGAATGGTTTTGCTCGTTGGGAAGCCATCCTGCGCAACATACTAACCACAACCATGATCGTCAGTAATAGATTTTACCAAAGTTCTTTTGCATGAGAAAAGTGTTGCATAGTACTGCTAAATCACTTGTTTGCCCTTGTTGGGACCTTTTGCCCTTTGCAAACCGTTCTTGCATACAGACATGCCAACGGCCCCTTCTCCTCCGATCGCAGCGTGGGGCTAGGCTGCCTGGCCCAGTGGCCGAAAGAAATACATTCCCAGAATAAACACATCGTGTGATTGGTTTTTAAGGGTTCTAGCTGGTGTAGAACAAAAACGATGGGTTACTTACTGTCCATCAAGTAATCAAGGGTTCTAGCTTTCTTTAAGGGTTCTAGCTCGGTTTTATGGAGTAAGATTTTATTCAACATTTGACAGATATCAACCCTACGAGTAGCACCCTGCTACGACACTCCTGTGCGACATGTCATGTGACAGCGCATGTGTGGTGCAGGAACGCTTAAAGTATATAACCATGTTTGAAATGAGTTGCAACCCCCTCCGGAATCAAAGAAGTATAAACAGTATAAAGTTGATTGGATTTGTCACTCCGTTGCGGACCAAAACCCAAAAATGAAACACAAAACACGAGGAGAGCCAAAGCTTCGGCTATGTTCGGCTATTGCATCGGTTTGTGTGAGTCCTGAAACACCCAAGTGCCCTGCCCTGCAATGACCGCAAATGAGTGCCATGACCGCAAATGAGTGCCATTTGCAGCACCTAGCTAGTCCAGTCAGTGATGTGTTGCCCATATAGATCACAGGACATATGCGTGGGTATGAATATAGGGAGACCTCCCAAGCAACGACCCCTGGAAGCAGGAAAATAGGATGAACATAGACTTAGACTAAAACCCCATTGGTTGGGGGGGGCTTGAAAATTCACCCACACGAACCTGGCAGGACTCCGTCTTCTTCGTTCAGCCCGGTCCAAACCCGTCGCCGTCGCCTCGGCTGCGAGAGCATGGCCACTTGTGCCGCAGAGACCGGTCGCACCTCGGCGAGACGACCCGTCGGCCCAATCGGTTTGGGGATCGGATCGTTGGTCGTGTGCGAAGCTCCGGTCCGCTACGACTGGACCCGACTGGCTGGCACCTAGACGAGAGAAGGTACCTGGACGTACCTATAGGGCGTGGTGGGTTCGCTGAAGTGCTTGGAGTGGGTGGAATCGAATCACTCCGAAAGGAGTGGGAGCTCTTGAAGGCCAAACTTGGGGTTGGATACATGAACTCGAAGATGTGATCAATGATCACATGATGTTCAGTTCGCAAAGAATACAATAAAGCTGCTATAGCTCTTCTTCACTGGCTAAGTTATAAGGCTCCAGTCCCACATCCCCAGAAGGTAGTTAGACCACCCCAAACCAAAGCCACCCCAACCCTCCAAACTGACATGGAGGTCGGGCGGGAGCCCAAAACCCGTTCTTGAGCTCTTCAGGCCCCCAGCCACGATGTTCATGCCGGGAGCAGCCTCGGGTGAACACTTCAATCACCCGCAAACGTGCCAGGAGCATCCTCGTGTGAAAGAAAACACCCATATTGTTTGACTTCTTTGCAGAATCTAGGATGGAGCACTTAAAGAATTGCATCGAAGCATATAACGTATATTTTGGGGAGCGACCTAAGTATCTCCTGTATCTCCTGCTTCACCTTACTTGATGCAGCGCACTGGTGAGCATCCAACTCACTGCGGAAACTGCCATAAAGACTCTACCAGCTGACGAATCCGCCCATGCACAGTTCCGTACTCAATCAAACATATCCCACATCACAGTCTGTCAATTTCTCTGAACGAAGACCAAGAGCCAATCAAATGCGTATATTGTACAACAAACCAGCGCTAAACATCCCACCAACAATGCTGCAACCTAAACCACTCGCAAAACATCAAATCAGGTCCAATTTTTTTCTGAAAGGGCATCACTTCGACCTCTCCATACCTTTCTCCTGTCTCCCCGCCTGCGCAGCTGCCTGCGCTGCAGCGGCCATGACGGCACTCTCCGTGATGGGCTGGCCGACGAATTCGCGGAGCGTGGGCGACTCAGGAGATCGGACCATGGAGCGAAGATCCTCCCGAGGCACCCACTGCGACCCCTCAGTTTCTCAGATCAGGGTATTTTTTCCCGGGGCAACAGCCTGGGCCACATGGTGTGACGTATGAAAAGCATTAAACAAAAGAATGATCCAAAGCTTACTTGGTGATACTTGGTGAACTTCTTGGGTGGACGGAGGAAGTGTAGACAACGGAGTAAGTTTGAGGAAAAAACTGGTCTGTGATGCCCTTACAGGTCCTGGACAGCACGTGCAATGGTGCCAAACTATTAATCGAACCTTGCCTTTTGCACATCCATACAGTTGTGATGGGACTCTCAACCTAGTTTTGAAGAATACATGTACTGCTGAAGGAATCCCCACCGCCGGTGCGGATGGTTCCTGGGAGCTGCTCCATCGATGGAGCTTCATTTCTGTGGACCCTGTCAGGTGTTCGAGATCTCTCATCCATCTTCATCGCCCTTGGGCGATCCAGGGCGCCTCGGATCTCCGGTAGCGCGGGGTATTGGGCGCGGAGCCCGAGAGCGGACGCTGGAACTCCTCGGTCAGTGCGGCTTGGCGGCCAAAGCCAGAGCCTGAAAAAAGACACACCTCCCGAATGATCTCTGACTTTAGGAGAAAAGTGAAGAGACATGAAGAGACTATATTTGACTATTGGTTTTCATGTGTCACATCTTTGTCATGGCCTGCAATCTCCGCAGGATCTACAGCAAACCAGGCAAGAGGAGAGTCCAACCTGTTTCTGCCACCATTTGTGCACTCCAAGACTCCGCCGCAGGTGCTGAGATCCGAGGCGCCTCGCGCTGGGTGTGAGTCGGGTGATTGAGACCGAAATCCCACTTTCCCAGATCAGAGGTGCTGCAAAGGAACGACATGTTGATGACTCTTACTATGGGTTCATGTTGAACATGCGTTTCAGGAGGGTATCCCCGGTGACCCGAGTATCTCCGTATCTCCCTGCTGATCGGATCAGGGTCCATGTCCAAACCACTGCCACCATGGTCTGTGAAAGCACGGGGTGCGGCAAATACAAAGAGAAAAGGCGACAGTTGGGCAACATCGAAAGTCTCCTGAATCTTGACATTGGCCCCCAGCTGCTAAGAAAAGGGTCAAACAGCCATCTCCTGACCCTCTGTGGTACCAATGATGTTGGTTGATAAACTCTGGCATAAGTACTTTGAGCACAAGAACAAACAACATTTTAGAACACGCAGTCCTTCCATGCAGGATTTGCTCTTGACACATAAACAGTATGTCAGGTGGTGATTCTGACGTGGCTGCTAGGCTCTGAGCCGTCCTGCTTGCCCCCCAAATAGTTGAAGGAGGCAGGCAAGGTCCCCCAGCTGCCAGCCAAAGGCCGGTATTTGGAGAGATCCCCAGATCGCATCAGTTGACCAACCCAATTAAGTGCCCCATTCTTACCCATTCACGTTTTGCTTGCGTGTCCCCTTGATTCCACGCCGCTGCACATGGTGGCCTCTCTCGCCTTCAAGACCCGTTCCCTGGGGCTTAAGGAATTGGACCTTGGCATGTTGGGCTGCCGTGGGATGCCGGCGGGCTCTATTCGAAGAACACGGACCGCGGCAAAAATGGTTGATCTGGGGCAAAGAAGACTGACTGGGAGGTCATTGACTCCATCATTGCCTGCTTGGCGCACAAAATATACTCCCAAGTTTCCTTAGGTAGTGGGTGGCGGCCACACATTCTAGAGGCGAACCAAGTACTGCGGGCCCAATGGGCCCAACACCCTCTTTTGCCAAAGGGTCCACGACGACGAATCATCGGTCCACGACGAATCTTCTAAGCCAAAACGGTCAACCCCTTAAATATGCGAATGTACATTACATGTATATAATAACTGCCCGAGCAATTGTCTGTGTGTTGGTAGATATGTTGGGTTCCTATATACACAAAATAGTTCCTTTTGACCATGGAGAAGCATCTAATCTGCCCATGAGCCAGTTACTCCCTTTGCCAGATCTGGACCTGTGTCTTCATGCGCGCGTGCACTTAGACTCCTTCATATAACTCAGGGCAACAGCAAAAAGAACGATTCCACGAAGCTTCGACACATCCAGCCTGCTTGCCTACCCACTTTCAAAAGCACTCTGTGTCCCCCGAACTGCATCGTCACCGGCGCTGGCACGTGAGGCACCTGAGGCGCCTGAGGCACCTGGGGCGCCTGTGGCACCGGTGCCAAGTGGCGGTTGGTCAAAATCCCAGGTGGTGGGATTGTTGGCTCTTCAGATCTGATCGGTCAGCGGGGCTGCTTCTTCATCCAGCTTTCTGACGTGAGAAATTGGCTTAGAGGTCTGGACTGCTACAAGTAGGGGGTAGAAACGTCTTGCTTCTTTATTCGACCTGTGTTGTACAACAAGGGAACCTGCAAAACAAGGACGTATAACGAGGAATCGTAGATTTATGAACCTCAAAAAGACTAGATGGACGTCCAAAATAGTTATATAGAAAGGTTCCACGACTTTGATACACAACCGCACACTGTCGACGGTTCTTTCTTCAAAAAAAACATCTGAAGCCAACGGGCTGCAACAGTTCCTTCTTCAATCGTGTGTGGGTTGGACTTTTGGGTCCAAACCCGTTCGACCCCTGAAACAGCGGATTGGTCGACATCCGGCTCCATGGTGGAGACTGTGCACCTGATTTGAGGGTTTGGTGACTCATGACGGATTTGATGGTGCCATGACCGGGAGTCCTGGTCCGGGTGAAGACTGTGATCGGGCGCACATCACGAGGAATGCATCACACGCCAGTTTTTCCATGATAAACAAAACCATCATGGCTTCAATCTCCACAACTTCCCTGAGATCAAGGGCTCCGACCTGAACCTTCTGGGTGTGTCCGCCCTGTCTCCCTGAATTCAACCCCATCTCCGGCCTGTCTGGGTGTGCTGGGAGGTCGCATGTAGCGCACTGGAGCCACGGTAGCCACCGCGACCTGACAAGGCCATCCCTCCCTACCACTAGGCGGGCTACCACTAGGTGCAGCTGGCTTGGTGTTTCTCAAGGTACCGGCCGCACATTTTGGCCAAGTGTAGTGCATCCCTTCCGCCGCCCGTTTTTTCCCGCCTGCGCCCGGCGGGGAGTCCAAAGCGTGGAGCTGGTCGCACCTGGCGACGTTGGAGATGGTTCCCTCGGCATATTTCCAGGTGCACGCCGGTGGGATGTGAAGCTTCGCTGTTCGTCCAGAACAATGTGGCGTCCCTGCCGTGGATGCTGTCCTGGCCATCCCGGCGGAGGAAGGGTTTTTTAGGCCAAAACATGTCAACATGATTCAACATGTCACTTTGGAAAGGACCAGGCACCACAAAACGGAAGAGCTTGGTACTCTGGGACGACCCGTTTGCCAACACGAAAAACACAGATGGACTACCAGGGATGTCACCAACAGCCCAGTGTCCACATGCCCAAGCCTGGATATCAACACTGGAAACACCTCACCGACCTAGTCTGAGGCTTCTGGAGGTGAAACTGCCTCACGGAGACTCAAAGTTGCTTGCTACACGAGTCCTAGTCCCACAACAAAAGAAAGCCGGGGCCCAAACAAGAGCAATTTTTGAGATCCAACCCAGACCATCCATGGGACAGGAATATTTGCATACATTGACCCCTGATGGCTCAGCCCATCGTGGATTGCTTGGATTGTTGCAATGGTACCATACCGCGGCCGAAGAACATCACTGTTCCGTTCGCCGTAACGCCGTCACGCCGCGGCCGAACCAGTGATGTCCGTAACAGGAATAGAGGGGAGACTTTGGTACCAATATTACCCCGTGTTAATCAACCAACCCAAAGTCAAAGGCCATCTATGACTAGAACAAACTCACCCAGCTTACGCTACTCCAACGGTCTTTTCTGCGAAGACGTGGACATTTCTCTTGTCACCGGCAGCCTTTGTGTGCTGAGTTTCGGTAAAAAAGAACTGTCTCCGGAATCTCAAGGCTGGAGATGCAATGTACCCAATGCGGCATCCTACTCTCTTGGTTAATTAATTCACACTAGCATTATATAACCAGCGCCTCAAAAAACCAAGCGACGCCATCCATATCACACAGCACACTCCTCCTACCTGCCCTAGACGCAATGATGGGATAAAAAACTGCGTGCTGGTGCCGCAATCGCGCATGATCAGCAGCGAACACAGGATCAACTGCGTCTTGTAGCAGGACTCAGCATGTATGTGGCTGACCATTCAAGTGTGCATACTTCGTTACAGCATGTAAACATATCATAGTTAATTACTGTATAAACATCTCGTCAACGGTTCCCTTGTTGATCCACTAAGCAAGGATATATACTGAGTGCTATGATGGGGGTTGAAAGTTGATGTGAGGTTCTGCATGCTGGATAATGGTGAGAGAATCATGTAATCAAAACAGTCGCCAAACAATGCTCGTAACACTCCAAACTCAATATCACCCATATCATGTTGTGCCAGGGTACCTGGACTTTGCATGACTTTGCGCCATGGGTGCCCTGAGTGTACCTGTTTGTACAGGGTCATGATGTCCCCTTCTATGAGAGGCCAGGTCCGGCCAGGTCTTTCCAGCTTCCTGCAGCCTATCAGAAATGGCTCGCTAGAGGGGTGCATTTTCTATTGCCCCCTGCTATGGAGGGCCCATGTTAGTGATGCCGTTCCGATTCAGTCGGAGAGATGCCGTGGTCATCGCCAACGATCCCCGTGATCTTCGCCAAGACATCTTGCGAAACGTCGTGGTGACTTGTGAAACCTCGATCTACTTCCACCAGTGTCACGCGACGCGTCAAGAATCAATGTCGATCAAACTCATGGAAGCCTGCTACTGCCCGTCCCTGACACAGGGACTTGGGAGCGCAGCGTATGGGGTCCTGACAATCTGAGCATCCCATGATTTGGGGGTGTTTGGAGCATCATTGGTATATGTATTAAAGTAGGGAGGCCTCACAGGAGCTGATGATGTCACTGGACTAGTCCTCGCGTGACATGGGCGGATTAAAACACTGCGAAGGTTCGCATCCAGCCGATAGGTACGACTACTCGAGCATCTTAGTATGCTCGAAGGACAGCGCTCATTCAGCAAATCGACCAAGAACGCTCTCCACTTTTCTGGGAGGTGCGTCTTCGACATCTTTTGCCGTAGTGCTTGGGCCCCGCATTGCTGGGGAACATTCAAGAAGCGTGAGAAGTGAGGCGTGTGGACATCCAATCCCGGGTCTCTGCTTTAAGAAATTATAAGCTGAGCGAGATTTAGGACCTTGGTCTTGCCTACTCCAAAACTAATATCTGGTGGTCCAACCTTATTATATCTTAAGATTTCTTAAGACAGCATCTTTAGTTTGCTATAGTTTCCTCACCTGCCATCTACTTAGCTGTGGATCAATCACAATCCATCTCTGTGAATATAATTAGATATACTAATATACAGATTTGACCATTTGATCTTGATTCCGAGGAAGTTTGGCCAAACAGGTGAAGTTGCACCCCTACAAATCTCCCCTCTAGGCTTAGCGGATGCGCAGTTCCATAGTTCAGTACCAGTTGTCTCCATGAAAGTGTCGACTGGCACTTCATCCAAAAAGGTCCTTTCATAAAAAGAGTATATTCGGTTCCTGTTTGGGACGTCCGATATTGGCATGACGCATGACGCCTCGACCTCGCCCGGACGCTGCAGAACAGGCTCATTGCGACATTCGGGACGTTCTCTTCATCTTGGACACCGGAACTCCGGACCTGGCAGGATGAGACGACTTCTCCGCCAACGCTGAAGCGGATCGAAGTCGTCTTCGTCTGGAAAGGGAAGAAACCGGTAGAAGGTGAACGTCCAGGTATGACCCCCCCTACTTCATCCGACTTCTTTGGCCTTTGGGCTCTGTGAAACATGAATTTCATTACATAACGGCAACAAAAACATGTTGGCCGCAGGCATTGAATTCAATATAATAACGGCCAAAGAAATGTTGGCTGGAGGCGTTGTTCTAAAAAAAAAAAAGAACACCAACATTCCAAGCAAATGCCACTTCAATTGCAAACATGTGCTCAAAAATGCATGGACGGGGAAAGATGCATGTTTGGAGGTCAAAAAACGCCGGTTCTTTTTGGATTTTCACCTCGCTAACAGCATGTTTTCTGAATAGTAGGCAATTATTTGTCCGTTTTATCCTGGTATATACAGAAACAGTAAACACATCCTTTTCTGAAACAGTTACGACAACAACGACAACAACTGCAACAGCAGCAGCACCGACACCATGCAAACATCCAGTAGTGGAGACCAAAACAACATCACTGTTCTTGCTTTTATATTACTTTATACTATACACAACTACTGCCGAACAAAAATGACGGCAGTACACACATACACACCAAAAAATAAACACATGAAGGAAATCGGTGAGGATGAGCAAACAAAAGAAGTACTTGGTTCCCTCTCAAGAGAACAAGAAATAGCTAGTTAGTGGATGACTGGAAGATCTCATATGTTTCTTCAGCGGGTCTGAGCCCACATCACCAACGAGACATCCTGAGGTGCAAAAAGAAACCATAATAACGACTCAACAAATCGCCAGAAAGCCAAGTGAAACAAAATGAAAAGTGTCACTGTGATCTATTGCGCGAGCATTCAACCAACCTGACCCGGCACAACTACAACATAAACTATAACATACTATAACGTAGCACTTGTTCCTAGTAGCTTCTTGTTACTACTAGTAAGGCACTTGTTACTACTAGCGTGGCACTTGTTCCTAGTAGCTATAGCATACTATATATATCCTAGGAACCAGGGAAATCCTCGCCACGCGCAGCTCTGCAGGAACCGACTCTCCTGCAGGAACCTCCTGCATTGTTCTCAATCGCTCGCTGAACCAGGGAACATGGTCTCTATCCGGTGCTCGGTCGGGTCAAAGTACTTGATCTCGCATTTGCCCTTCTCTTCCTGGCCGCTCGGTGAGGGGTATCGAAAGATGAGACAAGTGGAAGAAGACTCCCGAGAGGTCTCCCGAGACTGTCTGAGACGGGCGGAGAGAGAAGGAGACCCAGTTCAGGAGACCCAGAGCACGTTTTTTGCTTGATTTCTCCAGAGAAGTGATGTTGATCTGATGGCTGGACATCTATTGAATCTATTGCTCAGTCAGATGCCTTTCTTCCAGAAGAAGATCTCAGAATCAGGATGAATGTAGGTGGTGTCGGCTGGTGTCGGTCATGGTGACTCGAACCATCAGTATCAAGACCTCGACTCACGAACCATCATGAACCACGTTCCTTGGTCCCTCAATTCTCAGAGGACAACCCGAAAGATCCGAAAGGGCATGCCAGAGTGATTATGGAATTGCCTGATCCAGCCGACTTGGCGGCAGACAAGCTCTTACCACAACAAGCTACTGACGCCACGAATATCGCCTCGCGACAGTTCGCCGATCATCTGAGTCGATCGGAATCAAGGGCCGGAAAGCGATGAGCTGTTCACAGGAGACGCAGGAGATGTCACACATGAATCTGGGAGTTTTGGGCAAAAAACATGCTTTACGATGCCAAAAACGCCCACCACGTCAAGGGATGATGGTTAGGTTGCAAACCTAAGTGACAATCTTTTACCCATTACTGGTTTACTGGGACACGCGTTACAGTATCTGGGAGCATGTCATCAATGTTTCACCCTGCACTTCGGTCACGTCCCGTGTCGACGGACGTGCCCGCACAGCGCCTTGAGAATGGTGGCCAGCACAGCGCCGTGAATGCCATCCACGCCCTGTTCGCGCGGCTGGATCCAAACCGGGTTCATGGAGGAAGTAGACATCAGGTCACCCTCCTTTTGGTTTGAAGGAGCATGTATAAATTATAACATCACAAAAAGAACAAGACACGATACCTTGTAACAAACATGTAGAAGCTGATATGATCAAGGCCACCCTGATCCAATTGCTTGTCCTCAACAGAACGACATGACCGCTGTGGGATCCCCAACTCTTCTAAACCAACAATTCTAGTGCATCCCGGAGAGAATCCAATAGAAAAACCAACTGAATGAATCAATCCTGCAACCACTTGGTTTTGCCTGCTACGACTTAGCGCTGAAGGGTTGCACTTCCCAGCTTTTGTATGAACATCTGACATCAACATCCATGCCAGACTTCTCAAAAGAGGCAATACCTCATGGCCTAGAGTGGTTTCAGAGTGGTTAGTATGGAGCGATGTCTACACAACTACTAGTACGGGTTTGTGCCATCTACCCCGAAGTGACTGTACCTTTCAACTTGTGACAAGCTCTTCAAATGTCAGGCCTCCAAGAAGTTCCTGAAAGAATGACTCAAAGTTCAGAATGGTTTCCATGTGCTGAGTAGTTTGTCTTCCCGTTTGAAGAATCCTGTTGCTTCGTAAGTTCTGTTCTGCCTCTCGAAAGCGCGTTCTTTGGTTGCCAAAGGCAGCGCCGAGGCGGCTTGGGGGTAACCCTGCGACTCCGGTACGACCCAGACCTCCTTTGCGTTCTAAACGACTTGGGGCAAAACGACACCACACACATATCCTGAAGACATGAACACCAGGGCAACAAATCCGAAACCTATTTTCCGGAATGGACGGTCCACCCCCCCCTGGGCCTTTCGACCGGCGCCGTCCCCCCAAGTCCGGCGCAGCCAGCCGTGCCGGACGCTCATTCGAACATATTCATTGAGATCCCATTCCCTGTAACAGTGGATGATGATGGTCGGTAGTACAGGAATTTCTATACATATAGTGAACATCGTTTTACCGACTGTTACAGGTCTACTACTAGGTTTACACCCCAATACACCCCACATCCAACGCGTGCGTAGTTGAACACATGACAAAAAAAATGGAAAACACGGCCTCCACGAGGACCACATCGCCACTGCCCAGCATCTCTGCTTTCAAGTCTTCGGCGGTGGCACCACCCTCCACCTCTCCATCCTGCGGGGAGCCCCGGAGAACCCGGAGGTCACCAACGAACGTCGTGTTCCGACCGACTGTCTCTCATGTAAGCAGGCACAAAGAGTTCGTTGTGAGCAGAACAAAAATAAGAAATGACAAAAGTCATCCAGAAAAAGCCGATATGAGTCGAAGCAACATGAAGTCTGTGAAGACATTTGTTGTGAGTGGGCCTCCCCTGCAGGCTACCCGAGACACTCTGCTCAGTTGAGACCGAAAGGCCCCAAAGAAACCAGTGAGCACAAGACACCCAGTGAGCACAAAATAGCCCATGGTCTCACTGCACCAAGTGGGTTGGCCTCAAACTCCTAAAGTAGAGCAGAGATCCGCACTATAGTATGCTATTGCAAAATGCCAACTGGATCCTCAGGTAGCACCTACACCCGGCCAGCGGTGTGACAAGTGCTCGTGTTGGGACGATTTCCCAAGGTGCCAAAGCACTTGTTGGGTAGGGCGGAGAAGCAGCAAAGCAGGTGGACAGCAATGCAACAAAAACAGCACTATCAAACGAATGGCATCGCTTTCAGACCTCAAGGATGATGAGGTCTGTACTTGCTATATCTTGCAACGTAACTACCTGGCCCCTCCAAAGCACCCTAGCACATTAGGACATGACCCGAACAAAAAGAACACGTCCGACTGTACTTGGACCCAAGGCCTGCCTCCGAAAAACAGTAAAGAAAACACAAATCAACTGTGACCTGCTTGGTACCCACCACACGGGCATGGATGTCCGACCCTCCTTTGCCATGAAGTTCTCATCCTCGGGATGTGGGAAGAGGTGGGACGTGGTCCGCGGGAGAATCCAAACATAGCGACTTGGGGAAACGAACCGCTGAAGGACCTGGTGATGAAACGTTCGCCTTTGGCATGTCTTTAGCGACGCTCTACTTGCCAATATGTTCCAGCATTTAGACCTGTAGGTTCATCAAGGCTGCCAAGGCACTAATTCTTTCTGGTGATCAGCAAACCCGCCCAGGTAGCGGTTCAAAAAGGGTCCTGAGTGCCCGGTTCTGAGCATGCGAAGCAGGGCTGGGGAGATGCATCCGTTCAAGTCACGGTCTCAAATCATACCAAAGCCACGATCCCATTTAAAGATTGGTGGTTTTCAACTCACTTGAACAAACTTGGCCAGTGGGTCCAATCATTCCAGGCAAAGGTTGAAAATAACAATATCTGAAACGACCACCCAGTGCATGCTGGGAGCTAAGAGCGGTGGTTGTACAGCGAGACAAACTTGTATATAGCACTACAGTATACGAGGTGTTTGTGCTCCAGAACTGGCGGTTGGCAGCAGAAAGAAACACATGGATCAGGACATCTCAGCTGTGAGTCATTCATGTTCCAAACATCAGTACATTCTGCTCCACAAAGGGCCGTGATCGACCACAGACTCATGGTCTTGCACTTCTCACAGTCCGAAAGCGATTGTGTCTGCTGTTTTCTTTGTCCGCTTCCTCCCACTTAGCATTTCATGCGCAACACTATGTATGAATCACGCTGTGACCCTTACAAAGCAGTCTTGTACCATTCCAGGGTGGGTCCAGCAAGTCTCAAAAGGACACTACTACTACTACTACTACTACTACTACTACTACTACTACTACTACTACTACTACGACTACGACTACGACTACTACTACTACTACTACTACTACTACTACTACTACTACTACTACTACTACTACCCCGTGAAACAGAACTACCTACCTGGAGGGCCACGGGATGCCACAGGGCCTGCTGAAGGCCAAGCACTCCGTGATGTAATACGCGTAATAGATTGTAAGAATTACTGATTGAATTGTAATATATATATATTATATATATAGTACGTACAAGAACGATTACAATACATTTGAGAGGTTTCACTGGCTTCACTCTTTGGACTCGATTCGGCTGCCAACTGCTGCAAACAGGGCCAAGGGACGCAGCGCGACGATGGGACCCGAGAGGAAGGTCTTCCTGGGAGCATCTCGTCAGGTTGGTACGGTGGCTGCACACATGGCTGCGCATATACCTCCTACTGTTCAAGGAAAAGAGATCTTTCACCAAAACCACCAGCCCCCGCGGCCCTGCTTCCCGAAACACCACGAGGTCTCCAAAGCAGAAAGGGTGATGCTTCGCAAGGCTGGCGAACGCTTGAGATTCTCTACTCACTGGCGCCAACAAGGAATCCCTCAACGCAAAGTGACAAGGATTGCCCCGACTGCAAGGATGATCAAGTTCGGTTTGGTGACTGTTCGGTGTGAGTTCTTCCGGACGTTCTTCCAAAAGCATCGGTCGACGAGTTCCTTCGGGACGAGACTCTGAAGTTCGAAGATCTTCTCAGGGATCCCCTGGCCCAGCAGGAAAGTACATACCTGCTTCAAACACACGGAGCCGAGCACTTTGGGCTTAAACAACTGAGGGAGCCAATCACCTTGTTGAAACCGGTCAAAACAATGACTGGAAGGTAAGAAGCCACTATTTCTACTGCAGATATACTGTAATACTGTTTAATGGGGTTATGCTCATTCATGCTCTACATGTTATGGGTCTCAGCTGGGAGATGATGATAATCCTGGTCTCCAGCCAAACTTTTGGGCCAAAAAAGGACACCTGCGCATGCTGATCCAGGCTGAACATGAAGTACTGGGAACAACACTGGGTCTGAAGCAACTTGAAAGTGGGGCCTGCAAAAATTGAAAGGACTTAGATTTTCAAGAGAGACGGACCACAGGTTCCCCATGGTTTCCCTGAGAGCTCTGCGGAAAAGAGGGCCTCATTGCTGAAGTGGTTGCAGCTATGCGTGAGAAGGTCATAGGTGTGAAGGCCAGTGTATCTCTCCTCTGCGGAGGACGGACTTCGCCAGCGCTAGAGAAGGATGCGACGGTTCCGTCCCGACGTGGGGAGATGCACAGAGTCCTATATAGATCCGATCCCGGTTTGTGTTTTTGTTGATCCTTTCTTCATCAAGAAGGCGCCGAAGGCGCTTGTCAAGCTTGCAGTCAGACTCAAATCTGACTCAGACTTCCCCTGCTTTGGATCGAATGACGCCAGTGTCATCCACTGAGGTCATGTCTCCACATGTGGGGACACTTTTCTGCTCTACTTTCCTACCTTGCGGTGTTTGATAGTTTCTTTGGCCATTCTTCTCTCTGTTTCTGATGCTTGCCACCCGTCCTTAACCTCCGCCTGGAGCCATCCCACGAATTCCTGGCGCGTCCCAGTGCACGGCCCAAACTGAAAGTCTCAAACGATTCGGGTCAAGGAACCTACAGAAGTAGGCTTCAAATGGCTTCATGTGGGTCAAGGGTTCCGAAAAAGACAAGACCCCAGCTGTTCTGGGTTCCCGATGTTGATGTGTCTTTTTGGCTGGATGGACATGGCCAGGGAATGATTTACAGTGTGTTCCAGGTCGTGCAGGGTGTTCTCCTTCAACTGTCCAGCTAATTACGGGTGAGTTTCCAACAATATTGGATTTATTGGATGTTCATTCAAGTGACATGCTAACAACACACACAGAGTCCATGAAGCTTAACTAGGAGCCTCCACTTGAATATCATATTATGCTTGGACTCTTGCTGGCTGGGGAAGACCAAAACACCATATAAAAAATGAGAAAACCAATATTAATATATCCTCTATCTGTTTGAGAATCCAAAAGGACACATTGAAATGGCCCTTGAAACCCTATCTCCCTGCCCAAGCCATCCATGGGACTGGAAAAACTATTGGGCTACAGTATATGCAACTCTTCCAGTCCCATGGATGTTCTGGCTTGGGAAGTCTTCCGATTTCAACGCCTCGTGGGTGACGAAGGTGTAGCCCAGGCGGACCACGGGGAGGTCCGGCCTTTGCTCCGACCTGCAGGAAATCGGTCCGCTGAAATGGAACCGATGGGCCATGGGGATTTTTGGATGTTTCCAGATCTTTCCATGGCCATAGCGCTTTCCTCCTACAAACCCCGCGAGGTCTGGCAAACATGAAATCAGCATGTCATGAATTTCGTCGATTCTTCCCAAACAAACAATGAACCTCTCCAACTGGATGCCCCAGGGGTTCGTCAGCGGCTCGCCAAACTGCTTGCGGCAGGGAGGGTCGCTCCGGAAGAGCTTTCCACCTCGAGCGTCGAGGGCGAAGAGGTCTGAAGGGCTGCCGAAGGTCTGGGGTTCATGGAGGAAACCATGCGACACGTGTCTGCAGGATGTTCATGGATTGCGACTCCAAGCGACGAAAATGTCTTGAAATGGAAGAGGCTGGTAGATCAAGCCATGCCAAGTGTCTTCAGCACTGTTGGGATCCACACTGATAGCTATAGGACCATGTTTTATACGAGTAGCTAGGACAACCAACCCTGAGCAAAGGCATGTTGCTGTCTGGGGTGCTGGCGGTTCGCGTCTCCGGAACTCTTTAAATGAAGCCATCACTGAAAGGAGGTCAAAGCCACAATTACTGACAGGGGTCAGTCAGACTCTGCAGCATGCCTTGTGTCCCTCAAATTGCAATTATAAACAAAACACACCTGTGACTACACCTGTGCGCATATATATAATATAATATATATATATATATCGGCATTGACATCAACCTTAGATGTCGAATCTTCCCTGTCATTGAGGCCGATGCCATACCAATACTCGCTGCCATAGACCAACACGCCGGTGTGGACCGCCTGGCGTCGGCTGACGGTGGCGGGTCCTTTGATGCGGCCCGCGGCCGGCCTGCACCGCTCGGAGAGGGGCAGGGAAATACCAAACCCTAGGGCTCCAAGTACCAGCACCCACCCCAAACACCTTTGAAACGAAGGTACTTGACCCTACCTTTATGGAAAAAATGACATCGTTTCAATGTCATGGACGTTGACGTTGGAACATCAGCTGGCTACCTGAATATATAACTGATCAGTTCATGATTCTTTGATGAATTCTACAAGCTATTGATTCTACAACTCTTGGCCCAAGAGCTTCAGTGTGACAACACCACGACGCCAGGCCTCCCCAGTCGCGTCCTACCCCCGTGAAACCCCCGTGGTCCCAACCTCGGCGCTCTTCCCCAAGAGCAGCGGACCGAGCTTCGCGGCCATACCCTTGGAGATGTCGTAGAGCAAGATCTCGACCTCGGGAGAGAGCGCTTGAGGCGCGACGCGAGCGGACGCGAGCGAGCGAAGCTGGCGAGCAGCGTTCGAACGCAGGTGTGGAGCGCGAGCGGAAGCGGGGCGGGTCGAGGAAGGCGGTGAGCCCTTGCAGGTTCTGCCGGCTTATTTGGCGTGGAGGGCTAGTATCATCAGCCCGTTGTGTGTTGTGATCAAAGAGTCATACCCGTGTGTACTCCAGGGGGACCTGGACTCCTAGAAAAAATAGAAAATTCATAGGAAAAATCCATTTTCGGGATATATGAAGTCCTGTTGGCCAGGTCCATGCTTCAAAATTTAGGTTCTATAAAATCCTATCACTGGGACTTTAAACTCCCTGGGGAAACACCGGTAGATCTTGGCGGATTCCTGGTAACGTCCTCCCCGGGGATTGGGGCACCAGAGATTTATGAATTCCTTACGCCCACCAAAACCCGAAAAATTCCACACAGAAAAATATAATAAAAGCTGTCTTGTCCATCCATGGAAATCCATCGCAGAGCATGCAGAGCTGACTTTTTTCCGGCATGCTCATGCATTGTCGTTCATCATCCGAGATCCTTTGGGGATCTCGGACAGCAGCTTGAAGAAACCATGCTTTCTTGCAGGCTTCTCCATCAAAGCACGCTTGATGTCCTCCAGGTGCTTGAAGATCAGCGCTGACCTGTCGCCCTTCTTCGCATGACCAAAGTAGCTCGAGAAGAACTCTGGTGATCTCTTCACCGTGTCCTCCCAAGCCACTCCTGTGCTTTTCACATTGCCATGCTCGTCGAAGATGTTCTGCAGGGGGAAGCTTAACCTGTACAGATTCAGCAAATCCTCCATGCAACGCTGAATGTTGCGAGCTCCAGCTTTGCTTGCACCAAACGACGAAGGCATGAACTGGAAAGCCTTGCTTGGTGCAGCGCCCTCATCGGCATCGGTGTTCTGCTGCATTTTCTTTCTGCCTGGTTTCTTCTCGCCGCTGAGGATCATGTCCATTAATTCTGAGCTGCCCTGAGCTTCCTGCATGGCGATCTTGTCATCCTCACTCAACGCCACACGCATTCCATCCAAGCCAGCCAAACATTCCTTGACCGTGAGCTTTGCGATGAACCTGCTTTGGTTGACGAGCATGCACCCAGAAAAGGAATTGCACCCGTACCACTCCTCCTCCCCCTCGCCGTCTGCAATGCGCCGGAGCGGCACCATGCGGATTTTGGCCACTGCTTCAAAGGGAACAGGAAAGCTGGTGGGAAAAGAAATTATAAAAACAGTCAATCATGTCAATCTAGAGATGCTAGAGTGCAATGTCTGTCTGCTGGATCTGTCAGAAAATCGGAGTGCAGGAAAATATACATAATTATCATAATTTACCACATCACTATGCTAATGTGACAGGAACATATAAAATATATGAACTTCCACTGACATTCTCCTTGGCCGTCGTCTGCGTGTTCACAACACTGTAGGCTCCCCAGCAAAATGCGAGCAACAGCCAAACGAGAAGCATGGCAATGCGGATGGTCAGCAAACCCAACCAGGTGTGGTATGTTCACACAAAGTGCACAGGACTATATAACAAATCGTTGCTTGTTAGCTCATACCAATCCCAACATCTTACAGATCTTACAGGTTTTCTTCCAGGTTCATGCCCATCCCAACATCTTACAGATCTAACAGTGATTTTCATGACTGTACAGGACAACATAGCATGGCCCAATGCCTGATGATTCAGCACGATCTTTCTGGCTGCAGGTCTGACACAGAGAGTTTGCTAGTGGAGGCCTTCGCTCTTAGGTTGGAGGCCAGTCCTCTTCACCGTCCGAAAAAACGAATATCAGCACGGCCCTGCCCCCCCCCCAACTTTAGCCGTCTGGTTTTCCAGTATAAATTTATAAAATCCTTTGACAAGGTATTGTTTCAGAAATCTGCAATGGACTCATCACTAGGACTTTATAAAAAAAATCATGCTTTTATAAAATCCTGTTTGATTAAATCATGTTAGAATATGAAACAGTTATGAAGTCCTGCTTGCCAGGTCCATGTGCCATGGTAGAGGGACCTATTGTTTTTATATATAGTGGTTGCCCAGGTCCAGGAAAAAATAGTTGGATTCCAGACGGGTATAAGAGTCTTAGTGGGACCGGTAGTTTGCTGATTAGGCTAGCTTTTGGGGACTGTATAAGAACAAAAGCTGAGGCATGTTGGTTTTGACATGTCTTGGCCTTGTGAGAACCCCTTGTTTTGGAGACAGTAGCAGTCATTAGCATCTTGGGTGTTGTGGCTGTCAAAAGTTCCTTCATCCTCTGAGACCAACACAGTACGCAACAGTTCAACAACTGCCACACACTAAGACCATGGCCGGCTGCTTCCTTAGCCGTTGGACGGGCTGTCTGACATGCACAAACATGATGTGGCTTCAGAAAACGCACAGTTACCTAAATCACTGAACATTCTGAATTACAGCATATTACAGCAATGTCTTAACATGTCTTGACTATTTCGTCAAAGAAACCACGTCTGTAGTGAACAATAACTCGTCTCGTAGGAGCCCTTTGCCCTTTCCATTGTGTGCGGCTGTTCCTTGGATGGATTCCTATGAATCCAATGTTGTCCCACTCTGCATACCAACCACTGAGTTCCCACCCCAAAACTCCGAGTCCAGTCCAGGCGACCACCTCGACGTGCGACGTGACGCATCTGCGGTTTAGGCTCTTTCTGCCCAAAATGTAGGCCATGACCTCCCAAAGGTCGACCTTTCCGTCCATATCCACCTCACGAAGTAAAGACATATCGTGCTTTGGTGTTTCAGTTCTTTCAGTGAAGTTGAAGAAAGAAATTATAGAACAAACACATGAAAACAACATGTGCACAAAAAGTGGCAGGTTGACATGTCTGATGGCAGCAGTCCACAGTTTGAGATACTTTAACGATCTTCATATATTTAATGTCTGCATTCAAACGTCATTTTCGATCGCAACTGGGTGGTCCTCTCATCGGGGCTGCTGAGTCAGTCGCAGCAGCAGCAGCAGCAGCAGCAGCAGCACCACCTTCAGCAGCAGCAGCAGCAGGCGGCCAAAGTCTACAAGGCATGGCCCGAAGCGACCCCTAAGCATGCTTCTAGAAAACAAGAAGAACTACAGTACGCCTCTCAGCAATCTAACAGATCCAACAGCAGCATCAGCAGCAGCAGCAATCCACACTATGGGGGTTTCGTGTATAGTGTATACATTGGTGTCTTGAAGCAGGTGTCCGGAAACAAAATGTCAAACTACGCAACAAAGAGGACCTCTGACGGATACCTTCGCTTCAATGCTCTTTCATGGGGTAACGTTGGGTCAAGTGAGGGATGACACCTGCATCATCTGATCTCAAGTCAAGAAGTCAGGAAGTCATGTACTGTTCACAACAGGATCTCCCATGTGTCCCGCTAGAGTAGGAGGGCTATAGTGTGAAAGATCAAGCTTTAACCTCATCCCAATACAAGATTGCTGAAGCAAAGAAGAACTCAGCTAGCGCCTTCGCTTTCGTGACTTGGCTTGCTTGTGATTTCTGATGTGAATGCATTTGTTTGGACCGTGACCATCTTGATGCAGGACACATGCCCATGGCAAAGCCACCAAGAAGGAGGATTGATCAAATGATTAATCTGATAAACAAACACTGGACTTGTTATTGTACGACAATATGCAATGTTGTATTTAGTGTCCTTCTGCAATCTGCACAATGATGTCAAAGTCATACCATATCATTCTCAAGTAACTTAGTGGATGTGCATCGTAGCACAGCCCTCCGGCTGGGCAGCGCTGCATCTGCATTCGAGAACATCTCATTGATCATCTTTTGCACCTGGGAGCGATCGGACGCTACGAACGGGGCTCCTGGCATCGCTACGAACGGAGCGATCGGACGCTACTGTGGGGGTCCCATCTCTTCGATCAGTCCTTAGACATGCTGCGAATAAGCGGTCTTCATCCTGCGAATAGGTGGTGCAGGATGTCTTCCTTCAACACAAATCCACACAACCGAAGGCTTCCACCCTTGCACTTCCGTATAAAGACTGGGCTGGAAGAATGGTATGGATTTCTTGAGGAGTAGTGAGTAGTAGTGTGAGTAGTGTCCTCTTGCTTGCTATGCCTCATCCATCTGTTTCTTCTCATCTTTGCTGATCGTTCCATCCTCCATCGCAAGCTTTCGAAGCCTCAACAGCTCAAGTTCAACCGGATATACAACAACCATGGGGCGAAAGCTGACGAACTCAATTCAACGGCTATTGTTGGCATGCATGGATTCTCCAGTGACAACGACATGGATTCTCCAGTGATGTACGAGACTCGACTCAAACAAAGAATCAACAAGAAAGGTTTCTGTGATAAATTGCAAGCTCAACACAGCAACTCAATAGCATTCAATGAATATCACTGGAGCAAGACCTGCACATGGCCAAGTGATAATATTGATAATCCTACAGTCAACACTACACCTCCAACACCTGCTCTTGGAGAAGGTGGTTGGGGTAGGCTGGGGCCAACTACCTTCTGAGGATGTTGGAGCCCCAGGGCAAACTCGTGTGGATCCGCTTTTTGGTTGATCCTGCTGCATGATGAGTGCTGATCCTGCAGCCACATTCGTGAAGACCGGACAAAAGGCAATGTTCAAATATGCTTCTCAAAGGTTCCTGTCTCAGCAAAAATAAACCAAACATAACCAAACGTTTGAGCGTGGGAGGTCTGGAAAATCTTGTCCTTGTGAGAACAACTCTCTAACTAAAATAAGTTGCCAATCATAATGCTCTATTTGGAAACAACACAACAGGAACAATGACATGTACTGCGTAAAGGCCCAAAGCAAAGAATATGTAACTTCTCAGATCTTTATCCAAATTTGTGTCATTTGTGCCATCTCAGATGCAAGTCCAAGTGCAAGTCCAAGACCAGGAGGGTGTCAAACAGTTTATGTTAATTATGCATCGCTTTTTACAAAAAATGAAGGGTCCTCCGAGTCTTCCCAAACCAAGAGGGGTCACGCCATCTTGGTTCACCAAGGTCCTTCTACTAGTGGCGTTTGGGGAGTTCTCTCTTCTCTTTCTCAGCGGTCCGTTCGACCGACTGCTGCCGAGCAGCTCTTTCAAGTGCTCCTGTGCGGCGAGTACCAAATGAGAACTGCCTCATGGGAACTATCAACTATCTTGGAGAAGGATGACCCAAAGTGATAAATCAAATAGCTTTATTGACCCGTTTTGATCGAGTTCAACCAAACATGGGTTCCATCAGTAACTATTCACCTTCCTGTCTCAACTTCAAGACTGGTGATTGTGTCTGGAGGGGTTTCTACCTCTTCACATCCAGTGAAGGTCCACCCAAAACACCTCCCCAAGCCACCGGCCTCAAGCTCCTCACGGCTCACATAGCCATCACCGTTCTTGTCCTGGTCGGCACGGGCCGTTCCGATCCTGGCCGATCCTGACCGATCGGGCTGTTCCTGACCGGTCGGGGGCGTTCCGGTACGGGAGGCTTTGAGCTTCGGGCACCGTGAGGTAGTTGGATCTCTTTTGGGTGAGAAGGGGTTGAAGCTGACATCAGTAGGAAACGGTGGAAACGTACCAAACAAGTTAATTAACATGGGTGTTCGACGTCATATATGCACCTCACTTGTTCACCGCACACGTCACGAAAGGTTCGGCGTCATATATGCAACATGGCCAATTGAAAGTCTTAAACATTGCCATCATCCCAGTTCTGGGCCTTTCTTTCTCCCAACCAGTGTAATATACACCAAAATAGTTCAAACAATGCATACAAAATATATCAAGACTCTTATCAACGGCTCTTGACTGTGGAGTCAATCCAAAGACTCATCCATCCCCAAGCCGATCGATCCATCCACATCTTCTTGCGATGAATCCTCCACTGCTCCACCCGGATCGTCAAATCAGGCTCCCCGGCCCACTCTTTGAAGGACGAGATCAGCCTGTCTTTGAGATTTGTTCACCCAACACGTGCATTGTGCATCTACTTTATACAATGAATTTGCCTTGGCGAAAGGACACAAGCTGAAAGCCAAAAGTCTTCCAAGGTTCAAGGGACTGTTACTTGGATTAATTTCCATGTTGATAATTGGTACAGCTCGAGGGAATTGACCTCAAGACCATGCGTTTCTCGAAAAGGCCCGAGAGTCAAGCTGCTCGGTGTCCGAAAATTGTGAAAGGGTGTGAACCACATTCCCACCACATATCAAACACTTTCAGGAAAATACAGACAATTTCCAAGTCTAGCTTTGTTCACGGATTCTCTGAGATGTCCAAGTCTAGCTTTGTTCTGAGGCTTCGGCTTCTGCAGTTGCTTGGGATCGTCCTTCATCTTGGTGTTGAGATGTTTGCGCAACCTCACCAACAAAACTCCTATATGTGTTTTTTTGTTTTTTTTTTAAATGTTTAAAGTATACACCATGCATGCCACTTGTTTTCATTTGTTTCATTGTTCCGATTGCCAAACAAATCGGCAAAGCTAGAAAACACAGAAAAGGACAAAAGAGCAGCGTGGATTTGGCGTGGCATTTACCCTATTCCTTCAGACAATGAAAGCATGTGCAATATTTTCTGTATGGTAGCCATCGCGAAGCCCGTGCAGCACCAAAAAGAATCAACAAGGACAAGTTCTGGGCAGGTGCAGGTGCCTCTGACAAGCAAGCACCGTATCGAATCACTACTTAAGCACATAATGGCAGCAATCCCGTGTTCAATCTATGGAGCAACCTCATTTTTGACGTCACCAGGGGATGAGCAACGTCGAGAGTCGAAACAAAGTACATCCCAGTACTACTCCAGCACAATTGGGGCTTCATCCGCCACCAGGTCGCTGTCTCATATGACCGACATCTTCGTTCCCACCAAGCATGCCGGCCACGAACTCCTCCTTGGTCGGTAGATCGGTGAGGCGGGTTGGGTTCGAGGAGCATTTAACAGGCATATGGAAACCACATGGAAAAACTGGTGCCACATCACCCAGAAAGAATTTCAGTCCTATGACCCTATGAGGGTTCAGCTGCGTTTCATAAACTCACAGCCTTTTATAACTATGGCAGAACGGTTAAGGCACCGCAGCCGACCAGGTTCCATTGGGGGGCATTACAAACATAGAATGACACAAACAATATTATACATATATTCATATACAGCATATATATATATATAGGGTTGACACATCGAACCATTTCGATAACTTACAGGCCTTACAGGGTTCCCATCCAAGAACCTTAACATGGAACGCCTTCAGTTCAGGCCATGTTCCTCCTAGAACAGTGTAGGTGTCAACAGTGTGTTTTGATGAATCCCCAGTCCACTTTCGCTGAAGAGATCATCCACCTAGGACCTATAAGGATCAACTTACCATCATTCACTTCGATACTATTGGAAGAGATCATCCTCCAGATTCCGCTCACAAACATCCAAGACTCGTAGGTGACCTTTCCGGACTTGTCCGTGTCCATGATCTGAAAATACTCCTCAAAGCAGGCACCACATGGCACGGGGGCATCACGACCAAATGCAGCTTTTGGGGTTCATCATCGGGTTCATCTGCTGTCAGCTTTGCTGTTCCCCGAGACTGTGACACATCGGTCTCATAAGTTAAAAAAGAAAACAAAGCAAACTCGTTGTGTATCTTACTAATTGCAAGGAAACAAATCAATCATGATCATTCTGTTGCTGCCGATGATGCTGGTGGTGGTGGCGGTGGTGATGATGAGACCATCAGTCAGTGTCCCAATCAACCCTAGTCATCCAACGTCTGTTAATAGGCATCTGAGAGACTCAACGCAGCGGCCAAGAACTCTCTCCTGAGTACTTTGCTCGATGAAGGCAGCTTCCTCCGGCGAGACTTTGCCTGCAAAGGATCGCACTTTGCCAGCGGCAAACTACTATATTTATACTACTTTATACATGGCTGGTGAAGAATTAGGACGACAAAGTAAGGGTTGTGAGTCTACTAAACAAAGCTGACTCTTTCAAAGAGCTCTCCAAACAAGGTTTTCCAATAGAGCTCCAAAGAAATACCCGTCTGAATAAGCAAGGAAGGTTATATAGGAAAGGGCACATCCCTGCCAACTGGTGCCCTTAGTGAACAACAGTATAGGCAGTATAGGAAACAGCCTTCGCCTCCGCCCATCGACAGGTCAGGCCGGTCAAGCCAGCCACTTCAATGCGCTTGCCGTGGGAGTTTAAGGATACACAGACTGCTAGGGACAACCTCCGATGCCGGAATGATCTTTGGCAAGTGATTGAAGAAACATGGAAAGCGGATGAAAGCAGCGCATTATCATTAATGACTTATCATTGCAATGGCCTACATTGGGTCGGCCATCAGGAGTGAATGTAGGACTGGACTCAAGTGCGGATTGGATCAGTAGCTCAAAAGCTGAACCCTGAGGGCCCTGGCCACTATAGATGGATGCTCGCGGGCGATCCGGCAAACACAATTCCTTTGCTGTCGGTGTATTGTCGAAAGCCTCGGTGCTTTCTAAACCACTAAACCCCAAGCCGGAAGACGCTTGGTCGCTCTGCGGAGACTTCTGTCTGGTCCTTTCACGGAGACCCACATCCCCTCAATCCCCCCAACCCGCTGTGGCCTACTTTCACTTCAGCTGCCTGCAGCACGGATGGAGCAGGAAGGTGAAGTGTCTGATCAGAAGTTGTTGCCAACCAGGAGCTGTTTTCGCTTGAAAAACAACTTGCGTCTGACATGCTACAAGCATCCTGTATGGTGACTATCAATATCTAGCATGACCTTCCTGGAGACAGCCCCCCATCACTCTGCTGCAAATAGTTTTCCTGGATACATAGATAAACTGCCAGTATGTGGCGCTCCAACATTGAATTGAAGCTCGGAAAGGCATATATATATATATGCGATATATATGTGGATTTGTTCTACCATGCTTGCAAGAAGACATCACTGCTTCTTTAGCGTCACAAGAAACATAACATCTGTCCAAACACCTTGGCGATGACCCCGGCAACACCCGAATCTGCAGATTGCTTATATCCAAATTTTGTTAAACAAAGAAAACCACATTCCACACTTCGGTTGTTGCTCAAAGCAACAGTTGTTGTTTCGTTGGATCCATTGGATTCAGCAAAAAGCCAAAGTCGATTCGAACTGCTGCTTCATGCTACGTAGTTAAAGCAAATGCTGTTTGCTTCACAATCTCCCAGCACTCTGGACTCTGAGTGTTTCAGTCAATGACCTTTCAATTCTTGCAAGGACTAGTATCATCCTATATACATGGTCGAGTGATCCGCCAAAATCCATCGCCTTGATCCAGATTTCCGCCAGCTCCTTCTGATCTAGGGCCTGATCATGGCCCGCATGCTTCTTGAACTGCTCCTGCAAGGGCGATTGTGAAAGGACTGACTGGAGTTGCTGCGAGTGAAGTGTCTTTTCCAAGGTGAGTTGAATACAGGACTTGCGATTTAAATCCACTGCTCCGGGTTGTTGACCGCTAGGTCAGGTCTGCCAATTTGATGGCGTAGTTGAAAAAGTTCTAAGAATGAGTACCCATTGGCTTAGACACAACCCTCCTATGTTGTCTGAGGCATCGTCTGCTTCGAGCAGGTCGGGTTTCCCCCCCCACAGACTTGCTGGTCAAGTCCCCAAACTTCTTCCACCTAATACTGTACGGCGCACCGACAAATACGGGACTGGAGCGTCTCCACATTCGAGTTCCCCCCGCGTCTAGGACGCGTCCTCCAAGTCGCACAACAAGGGTCTCAACTTTCGCTGGGTAGGCAGGGCAGCGAGCGAGGCCTCCACCTGCACATCTTTGTTCCTGAGCGTTTTCAAGCGCGTTCGGACGAGGGAGATGGTGTTTGACGTTTCTCTCATTTCTCGATTCTCGTATGTTTTTGGTTCTTTGGTTCTTTGGTTCTGTCCAACACCGAAGAAACGGTCGCGGGTCGGTGGAACATTGGGCCCCGATCGCGCGCGCTAAAAGGTCGGTTCAGGAAGAGTGCTTTCAGATTCATGGTCTGCCCAAAAGGTCCAATTCGCATGAGGGTTCCACATCACACCATGGTTGCAGGGGTCACTGAGGATATCTTCTTGAAACACTTGTAAAAGGAGTCTCTATAGCCCCTATAATGTTCACAGCGTGTTTGGTGTGGGACAAGAAGGACATCATGATATTCTCGGATCCTTTTGCTTTGTTTGGCTTGCAACGGTGGGCATTGGATTCCAGGCTTCTTGAGTCGTCAGGGATGTTGCTCACTTTCTGGTACACTGCACAAATCCTTTGGTGTGTGTGAGTCTCCTGGATTCCTGGTATGGGGTAAAGTTGTCTAACGAGTTCATCTCGACATCTGGCCAACATCTTGCCAAACCCAATGCCCCTTGAATGTACTGTAATTATCTGTAATTGTTGGACATCCATGCATTGCATAAACATCAAAACTACTTGTCCCCATTGGAACCCGCTGGGAATCTTCACAAGTTTTACGGATTGAATTTAAGTTACCCAACCAAATGGCTCTGGGTGAATTGATTCACGACTTTCAACCACCGAGGATTTGCGTAGGCCAGGCCGCGTAGGCCACGCCTCCTACAGGCCTGCCTCCGTCGTCTTACCCCATCTCGGGGAGTCACTCGACCAGCTTAAAACAACGGCCGACCGCAGCATCCGCATCACCAAGGGTCACACAGCAGCCCAGCAGCCCAGAGTTCCCCATCGGTCCCGAGCTCTCCCCGCCACAGCGTGACCCGAACTGTTGGTGTTGAAATGCCAAAGGCTGGAGCCGAAGCAGTTCAGCAGTTGAGCGAAACTCTTTATGCGAAGCAATTGAGCAGGGAGGATGTTTCGGGCCAAAAATTGGTATGCCCCCCCCTTTGGAAGCCGCTGTGCAAACGACCATCCGAGTGGTGCAGCTCTTGGGATGTTTCGGGGGGCTCCAACGACGTGAAGAACAACATCGCATCGCGATCCATGCAAGAAGAAGGAACGAATCATGTTGCGTGTGATACAACATCCACTCCATTGACTCTGACTCCGGTATGCATGAAGTGGATCCATGGTTCAATTCGTTCAATTCTTTGCAGCTGCCGTGCAGAAGCACAACCCCAAAACTCCGTTTCCATTCAATATCCTTTTCGAGAACGGAGTATGGGGGTCTCTCTGGCCAAGGTCTGTCAGGCCCGTTTTGCACCTGCATTGCCTGCGCTGGGTGGCCAGCCTCAGTTCTGTGACCGACAGGAGAGGGTGGGTCAACCTGTGGGGTCAGTAAGCTGCAAAACAAGAGATAACATGTCCCACCATCGGCTCAGCTTGTTATTTTGAATCGAATATCCAAGGAGTTCAACATGCAAGCCAAATTGGTCATCCAACATCTATGAATCAATATGAATCATATCGTTGGCCTTTATCTGACACCGAAAGCTATCAGTTTGGGAGGTGCCGCATGAAATTCTCGAGTGTCAAGCGTCATCTGAGGTCAACGCCAACCACCGTTGTTGCGATCGGCACCACCGGTGGCGGTGCCGCCGGCGTCGCCGCTGGCGTCACTGCCGGCGTGGCTGCTGGAGTGGCTGAAATGGCTGGGTGTACCTCTGTTGGGATGAAGCGGTGCAAGTTATGTGGAGAAACACATGCTTGATCAGGTGCATTGACCTTGTATCGGGTGCGACCTTGTTAGTATTTTCCTTCTGCCCAACCACCAATGCTACAAAAGGTTGATCAAATGCTTGACACCATCCTGAGCGTTCGCTCATGGCCCACCAAAAAAAACCTTGGGAACCATCCTGTTTGTCTTTTTGAGTGGTCTGTGGTACTATATATATATATATTTAATCAATAGTCACCTGATTGCCTTTGTCTGTGCAAAGAAGCACATCAGAAATAACAAATGAACACCTTGCTTCATGTTTTGTGTTGGAACAAAGAACAGTTTTCTGGTGGATGACGTGATCTGCACAAGCGTGCAATGCATTGTGCTCACTAAGGCTTGCGCATGCGCTGGTAGCACAGTGCTCACCGCACGGGGAGGTGGATTTCCTGGCAAGGTGCTCAAGCACAGGCTCAGATGCACAGTGCGTAAACAGCAAATGGTCAGGAAGGAGGATCCTGACAAATCTAAGCATTCAATTGAGTCAGTCCACATGTCTTTTCCCTCTTGGTAGTTATATGCTGAATTGCCCGAGCACACAACGTGCCAACTGATTGGAGCTTGTAGCGTGTCATCCTATCTCCTTGGTAAGCATGATGTGTGTTTGGATTGGAACCTTCAAATGGTATCATGTTTGTACCATGCTTCCTCAAATTGCAAAAGAACATCGTCTCCTGGGAGCATTCATCATTCTGTAAAGGTCTATATAATTACCTCTATGAGGCATGTAAGTCATGATGCGGCTGCATAAAAAGTCCTTCCCTACTTTCTTGCTAACTCTCAAAATTTGATCTGGAGAGCCTGGTACTGTGAGGCTCACCAGCCCTGTACGAACCATCGACATGCCGACGAGATGCCACGAGAATCACCGTACATCCCGGAGAAGCACATCCGTGGCTTTTCGAACTCTGTGGTGCTTTTGTCCATCAACAGTGTGTAGCAGTGCCTGTGAATGTGCCAGCCAGAACGTCCATTTCGCTTCACGCGTTTTGTGGATCTTTGTCGCCAAGGTGGTCACACTTCCAAAGAACCCACTGGGCGAGTCATGATGATGATCCTACCCACCTCTGAACTCCAAGAGATGTGCAAGCAGTCCACACGTTGGATTCAATCCCCTCATTCCACTGAGCAGTTCCAGTGCCTGGAAGGCTTCGACGCGAAAGCAAGGCACCACTCCTGAAGGGGTCGGGCTTCTGGTCTTGCCAGAGCGAGGATTCACCCGAACATGGTTCCACCGTCCTCCTCCGGTGTGCGGGTGCATCCCGGTAGTTAAAAGATACCAACCCGGTGGTACAAACCCGGCAGGAGGGATATGATTGGATTCACTGAGCCACCCGGTGATGGTGACATCAAGCTGAGAAACCGGCGAACCCTCTGACTTCTTTGAGAAAAGGTAGTCCGCTCCACACAACTGGTGTGGTTGATATCCAGGTGTTGTTTGATTTGATGGGATTGCAGTATCTCCATTTTGGCATTCTGGTCACATCTTGTGGCTACTAGACTGAAGTGAAAGCCAAAAGCCGTTGAACACTCCAGTGGCGAATTAAAGAAGTTTCAAAAGCATTCAAGTATTGGAAGAATGTGGCTGACTTTGCCTGTGTGGCTTCAATAAAAGAGCCCAACCTCCCTTGTTCAACCATATTCAACTTGCAACAAGCGCCTCAGAAACTCTGCATGTAGTGCCTTCTCCACAAGATTCCCTGAAAAAATCCACGTCCGATCCCCATATCCTACTCTCCCTGCTGCGCCTGACCACAGGCGCGCTAAACCTGCAGCGCATGAGGCATTGTTGGTCGAAGCAGCCAGCTAACTACTTACTCTCCTGTGATCTCCTGTACTACCAGCCTCTGCAAACGCAAACCCTGGTAGACACCGTATAGATCCGTATAGCTATTCTATATTTACTTGTGACTTCGCCGCAAATCACCCAAATCCGATGAAAGCTTGGAAATGTCACCGCCAAAAGTCTGATAGAGTCCCTTTTTGGGATGCTTCTAAGTACCGGAGCTAAGCTGCCCCCAAGTGCTTGGGGGGGCTTGCTCAACGACGATGATGTGAAATGCTTGCGAGGCATGTCACCCTTTTATCAGTCCGGATCTCAATAGATCTCATCTCTGGGATTTGGGCTGCCGCAGGATGGCAGAACCATTGGTTGGCAAGGCGGGCCTGGGTCCGAAGTGTGCGAGTCCGTTGTTTATAGCCTAGCTGATCCCGGTTCTGAGGTCCTCAGCGAGGTTTCATCTACTGTATGTCACCACGGTTCAGACTGTGTGAAAAGGCGGAATCCCTGCAATGAAAGGACTTTGAAACCTTGACCCCCCACAAGGCCCACCTGAAGATCCTGAAATTGAATCATGGACCAAAACAAGACTGAAGTGTTCCCAGCCAAGGTCCCTTAAATGTTGCAAGATTTTTCCGTTTCAAAACAGAAAACTAAGGATCACTTGAGTCTAGTGGTGAAAAACTGTTGTTTGGGGATAAATTTTGTTTTTGACACGGATCCTAGCCTGCGAGTCCCACAGCCAATATGTCAAGTCTCTGGGACTCCAACCAACGGAGGCTTGCCCGAGTTCACAGCTGTGTGTAGTTTCCGTTCTCTGCAACTGATGGGTGATCTTCTGTCATGTCGGGGTCTCATTCTTTTTCGCCAAGATAGCCGTGAATCCCCACTCTGGAGCTGATCATCTTTTTCGTCCCCCCCAAGATCTGCCCAGCTTGGCACTCCCTCAAGTCTGGTCAGCAGCTTCACTCTCTTTTTCATTCAAATCTGGTCAAAGGCGAGCAGTTTGCTCCTGCGGCTGACTTCAAGTGGATGGTGATTGTAATTTAGCAATCTTTAACCTTTGTCTCGTAACATTCCTGGAAAGAACTAGTACAACATGCCAATGTGACGTGCACGACTCTTCACAACGTGCATCACGTGGACCCAGCCGGTGAACGGATGGCTGAAGAGATTGGAGCTGCAAAGCCAAAGAAAAGCCACCGATCCAACTGCTGGAGACCTCCAGCATCAAGGGTCTCATGGTGTTTGCCTTTCTGTGAGGACTGAAAAGCCTCAGAGTGGGAGTTTTGGGGTGCGAGCTTTAAGCGTACAATACCAGCTTTGTTCTAACGAGCTGCGGTTGTGTTGGTTGGTGAATCTCTGCTCATCCTCTTGGAGTCCTTTTGCTCGGAAACTGGTCGAAAGTGATCAACGTGTTGGGTCAACGGGGGGGCGTTGCCGGAAAGCAAACGTTTCCGACCACGGAACAGGGTTCTCCGGGGTGGGTGAGGGAGGGGTTGGGGGGGGCTGGGGACAGCTTCGTTCGTGTTACTGGTTGCGCAAGCCGAACTTCACGTTTCTTTGCCGGCGTCGTGACGTTGTATTCGCGGTTCCTTCGATCTTCGCGTTGCGCTTTTGGGCGTTGCGATGCGAAGCTGCAACGAGAGCACGTTGAAGGCCTCGCAGCATTGTGGTTCAGCCAACATCCAGGGTTGGACTCAATGCTACAGGCTGTGAAAATACACAGAGAGGCTGTGCAAGACACTTGTCCGCCAGCTCAAATGTACAGTGAGCTGTCACGGCTCAATTGAGAAGAGGACTGATGTCGTGGCGCATGGGACTGACTTGTCTTTGGATGGTCTTAAAAAAAACCTAAATATGAACTCAAGTTATCGTCAGTTGAGTGTCCCGAAACCAAAAATACCCTGTGAAACGCATTAGTTTTCTGGTCCTCTGCATGTTGCAGTCCGGGCAACCCCCCCCTGTTTACCCAACATGTTGTTTTCCCCTCCATGTCTTGCCCAACAAAAGAAACATGTACAGTAACTGAACCCAACAATCCCCAACAACAACGACCACAACCACAACCACAACACCCCCAACAGCAACAGCACCAGCACCAGCACCAGCAGCAGTCTCCTCCTGCCAAAATTGATTCCTCGAATTTTTCAAATGACTTGCAGAAGTGCATGGCAATGCTTTGGCGCAGTCTTCTTTTTGGATTTGTGATTTTTGTTTTGACAGTGAACAGCCGCAGAAGTCGACTCCTGCTTCATCCTCTGCTCCCAGAGCCGGCCGCGTTCCTGCGAAGTCAAGTGGAGCATCGTGCGCGAAGTCAAGTCCTCTTCTAAAGCAGCTCGGAGCCTCCAGTGGGACAAACAGAACAGCTATTAAGAAAGTAAGTCTACTCGTAGCCAAAGGTCCTTGGAGGGTCTCTTTCAATCCTTGCCTCTGCATCATACATTCTGCATTAACATACAACCCTGCACCAACTCAGGCTCCAACTACCTCCAGAAAAAAAACGCGGGGTGCCCATCCAGAGCTGCGCTTCTGCGGGCATCCTCCCCCCATCACCACACCCACGACCCACCCTGGCCTCTGCGGTGCGGAACATGGCCACCACCTGGCGATCGGAACTACGGTCGGTACGTGAGATGGTGGTACTGGTCTGGTGAGACGACCTGCTGGGGTCTGATACTGGTCTTGGTAGATCTGATAGGTCGGGTTGCTCGGTCTTGGTGACTAAGAGTTCTGATCTGAGTGCGAGCTGTACGCTCGAAACTGATCATTGTTCATCGGTCAAAGATCAGGAGCTAGACTTTGAGTTTCAAAATGTGCAATTATATGCAATGACGTTTCTAAAAATAAGCAACTGCCTTTACCATGTTCGACCATGTTTTACCCAAACGATGCATTTTCTCTATCACTGGAAAGGCAGCTCACCTATATGATCCTTCTGGACATGAGACCGTCCGTGGTATCCTGTGGCCATTGAATCAAGGACACATGCTAGGATGAGCTGCAAACTCACCCACAAGCAAAGTGTTTCTGCACTCAGGGAAAGACCCCAAATCGCAAGCACCTGAAAGCCACACCCCCATCTCAGTTGGGTTTGAACAAAGCAGTGGAATCCCACAAGAACCTGCGCTGGAGCATTGCTGGTCTTCAGCTTGGCCATGACCTGCCCACATGAGCTGCATACGCTGCATGCACTGCATCCCACGAACAGCCGCGGGGGGAGAACGGTGCTTTTTGAACACCAAACGACTGTCATTGTCCTCTCAGAACTGAGTCCTTCCTCTATACCTTGCACCATCTTGCATGTTGACCTAGTGGAATCTGTGAATCTGATGGATCCTTCGTTCAGATGGCCATCCCTCTAGAACTTGAATCCCGTGACCTTCTTGAGCAAGCACAAAGAAAAGCCGTCTAGGGGAAGGTGGTAGGCCAAGCGTGGGCCAGGCCATTTCCATGAATTTGATTTTCTTCGAGCAGCCAGGTCATTCCATGACATGGCCAGGATGGCCAGGGTCACAGTTTCTGTGCCTTCAAAAAAAGACTGTGTCTTGTCTACAGTGAAATACAAGGTCCCGTGATTGAACTGCGGGCATTGAGGGGCCCTATGTCCAATTTACGTGTCAACCCGCAAGCTACGCACAACTTGCTCGTTTTCTTTGCTGGTTGGCCGACCTTGCATCTTTGGCAAGCTGGTGGGCTGTAGGGTCCACGAAACTGCATGAAAGGCCGAAATGGTCCACAATTGCATCGCTTGGTGGACTTGGAACGTGGATTAAAAGTCTAAAGACTGTCGAAGGCATTCGAAGGCAACGATCAACAGTCTGCTCATCGAAAATTTGTTCCTGTTGAAATTCCCCCCTTCCTTTTGGGTCAAGCCTGTTATGACTTTGACAGCCCTTGCGTATCATGAGAGAGTCCCTTGGACGACTGTGGGTCTCCAAGCTTCTCAAACCAAAGCTGTACAGCATCTCATCACATCATGGGACCAATCATGGGGCTTCTGCGTCCCGACTTGCTGGTCTCTGCAACGATGGTCTATCGAACTATATATTGCTTCGAATCACTCTCTCCAAATCTGCAAATCATCACTCCAAAAAATGAATAAAATCCGTTTTCTGGTTGAACCAATCCCTGTCCTTCCAAAGAACCAATCTGTGTCGCGCGGATGGCCCGGCAGCGTGACTCCTCCACGGAGCAGCTGCGAAGTCCTCGACTCCGCCATTCGCTGCCCGGTGTCACTTCAGCCACTTCTCGGCCCGTCGTCCATCCGAGCAGTTATCAGACTGGAAAACAACAACACTTAATAAAACATAAATTGATAGTTGATGGTATAGTTGTGTCAAATGAATGATGGCGATATTAAAAGGGCAATAATTGATTATACATGATTATGCTATAAGCTATACATGCATGTTGGATAAAGGGAAAAACTGAACCCTTCATGTGTGGGCATCACTTAAATCTGGTTCTTCAACAATTACACCTCAATCACCTGGCAATGCTCTGCCAGCCGTGCGGTGCGGTCTCCAGGCACCACCTGCCAGCGCTCAAGGCATCCCTTGGTGGCGAAAGCTTCAAAAGGACCGAAGAGCGTAGGGCCTTCCAAGAGGACTTGGTCGTTAAGGACCTGTTACAACGAGTTGCGCCCTTCTAAGCGCTACACCCTTGATTTGCCAATTTGGAAGGGCTGAAACCAATGCCAACATGTTTTTCGGAAATCCACCAAACTGGAGCAAAGAGATACAGTACATAATGGGGCATCTCAGGCAGAAAGACCTCGGAATGTTTGTTGGCAGAAACACCTCCTCAAAAGGTGCTTTGACGATATGCACGCCGATTCACTAAAATGGAAGTGGAAAACCGGGCTGAAAGTCGTTTCTTCCAGGGCCATGTTCCACTTCCATGTCAGTCAGCGGGAGGATATGGTATTCCTTCGACCATAAAAACGTGAACCAGAGTACCTCTGTTTATAGACTTTATGCCTTGTTCGGCAAACACGTCACGGCAAGACGCTAACACGATTTCCAAGTGTGGGCAAGCTGGGCATGGCTACCCTCACCAGTTCGCCAAAATGAGATGAAGCTGTCGTCTCCATGTGAAAACATCTGTGGCCCACTGAGCCATCGTATTTGACCATAGCTTCCTTACTAACCCTCTCCTAGACCCTGCCGCCTATCAAGAGGTCCTTGGGAAAAAAAACATAAAACCAATGAAACAATAGGGCAACACTAATCGCCAACCACATCCAGGAGTGGACAAACTTAAACAGACTTCAGTCATGTGGGTCCTGCCCATAAAAATATAAAAAATTGCCTGGCCCCCTAAGGTTCAAACGTGAAAAGAACATCCAGGTTATTCTAGAGGTCCACATAATCTATGATCATCTTCAAACACAATGCATCAGTTGTAAACACATGCGAATCCAGCCCAAAAACCAGCAAGAACGGCTTGCCAACAAACCGTCCAACTCCAAACGACCATGCTGTTGGAGTGTCTTGCCGCGTCTTCTGCCGTCCTCTCCCGTCTTCCACCGGGCCTCACCGACGATCCAGGCCTCAGCTTCTGGGCCGTCGAACTCAGGGGATTGCAGGGCCGAAATGAAGTCCTGGCAGTCCGCGCCGTTGGACTGAGGGTCGTTGCCAGGTAGACCTCGTGGTGGTTCACGACTGGGGGGGCCCCACCCCTGTCAAAGACTCCACCAACAGGTGAAAGGCCCACATCCTTGATATATCTTTATCTTACTATAATCTGTTCATGGTCAGGGTTCAACCGGTCGATTCCCCGGGTTTTGATTCACAGCCATCGACGCCTGCGAACCTTCAACAGATCTAACCTCGGAAACTTCTCGTGTGTCTCCTGCTTCGGCGCTTCGGGTTGGTCACCCAATCCGGGGTCGTTGGTGCCGTTGTGCCAGTTCAGTGCCAAACTCATCCAAACTCTCCAGTCGGAAAATGTTGAATTATGTTGAATTCATCTTACTTGGTGACCGGTGGAAGATTTGGCCACTTGGTCCGGGCGCTCTTCTAGCGCCTGGTGCAACCAGTCAAAGTGCGGATTGCAGGGCAACGATCTACCAGCTGAGACAGCTGTGAATGGTGTAAGAATGCAGATTTCTGTGATGCATCTGTCCCTGCCAGTCATTCCACTCCCCGGCTGGCAGTCCTGTGCAGAAGGTCGCGAGGGCAAAGCCACCAAGAGCCCACCAGAGGTCTCGGCGGAGAAGCCTGAGATCCACTGCCAGGTTCGTTACGACTGGACCCTTCCAAGCCTATGTAAACGTGTCTCCCTTCAGAGGACGGGTATGTGAATCAGGAAGGGCTGCGGTAAGACTATAGTTATATAGTTATACCTAGATCTTCAGTCCGGCACTTTTACAGGGTCCGGCGCCGGACTTCCAACTCCGGCGTTTTTCTGGATTTGGTCCGGCGGTTTTTCCAAGTCACTTGAAATGTGGATTCTCAAGGCTTTGCATTCTTTGTGGCTTGCATTTCTTTGAAGGTAATGATTTGCTTGCAAAGTGTGCTCGTTTGCCTGTTCCGCTGTTTTCTCATTCCACCGGTTTCAGCATGGTTCACACTGGATCAATCAGATCCGTTTAGGTGATCTTCTAAGTGAAATCGGATGAAATTGGTACAGTGCGATGCACGTGTTGAAAGACCCAAGTGGGTGTACCTAAGCTGAAAGAACATAGGCAAAGATGTACTCCCATTGTTTCAGGATGTCGGGGCGCTGGGATATAATTAGTTCTAGTTGCGCAGGTTTGCAGAGCCTGCCGGACAAGTTTTGGGCTGTGGAACATGTGTTGTTCAGAATCTCAATGTTTTGCAAAGAGTTGCTAAGAAAAATTGCACGTCGTAACTCCGGCGTTTTTTCCCGTAACTCCGGCGTAATTTCCCGTAACTCCGGCGTAATTTCCCGTAACTCCGGCGTATTTTTTTGCACGTCGTAACTCCGGCGTTTTTTCCCGTAACTCCGGCGTAATTTCCCGTAACTCCGGCGTAATTTCCCGTAACTCCGGCGTATTTTTTTGGACTCAGTCTTTTGAATTTTGAAAAGTTTTTCAACTAAGAGTTTCGACAGGAACCATGAGTGCTGCTACTTTATTGGCGGGGCCGTCCTGAGGCAAGCAATAAAAAACAATTTAAAACCATATAAGAATCATGGAGAGCCACTTTGTAAAAAACAATTAGAGACACGGGTGCAGAGAAATAGGGGTTCCTTGCCACATACTCCTTGGTTTCTTCTTGGAAGTCTTTGCTTGGGCACAAGTTTGCTTATATTTTGTGATGGTTCTGCTCTTAGGCCATTCGGAAGATGGGCGAGGGCAATGGGAACGGGAAGGCTCCAGTGCTGGGTTGTGGAATGAGTGTGTTCCAGAAAAAACTACTTGTGGCGCAAAGGCAGTTTGCTTGTGTATGATCCAGCCTTTTATCATCTCTGTTTTTCAGAATCTTGGATCCGGATGTTTTTTCAGGTCTCCGGCGTTTTTTTCGGAATCCGGCGGAAAATTTTGCCGGATTGAGGTCCGGCACTTTTTTCCGCCCAAAGGAGGATCCAGGTATAAGAGGTCTTGACTTGTTCTCGATTTGCATCTGCTGGAGCCACTTTGGAGCTAAGGATGTAAAACAAATGCCCACTTGAACAAAGTCACAGCTAACCACCGTGCGAGCGAGTCATCACAACATATTGATTTACCGCATTTCGCAAGGAGTGGCTGTGGCTCAAAGTGGGCCCCTATGCCTTTACGAGACCCACCTGCCAAGGCATCTGCTTTCAAAGACACGGTAATTTGTATTATTTGCACCTGGTTCTGCCACAGCTGAGTGGAGTCATACAAACTGCGCAGATTGAACCATGTTCCTTGTCAAACTTGCGTTCAATCTTTTGGAGCAACACGCATCCAAACAGTGACTAAACAAATGCAAAAGCTTTTCCTCCATTTGCTGTATACATCTTAAGCTAAGGAGTTCAGTGTTCTCTTCGGCACCGCAAGCTTCAGCCAAGAAGCCTTTGCTGAGTTGGTAATTGGCATCCACACAACTCTCCAGCGCCAAGAGCCCCCCTGACGGCGACGGAGAAATGATTGGGGACTTGTTGCCAATGTGCAACCCAATCAACTTAAAAGCCACCGATAACCGATGGATGGTGGATATAGTGTGGATACCAGTATCTGTCAGTGCACTTGATGAGTATTGCGCAGTCCCGGAATGACTAAACGGGTCACCGCACATCACATCAAATATTGTTTCCTTATCTTCCATGATGCCATTTTGCCTCCTTTTCAAAGGAATTGATTCACTCATATACATCTTCCAGATTCGTCCGCATCTTTTGCTTATGTCCATCCCATGCATCTTCCACATCACCACATCACACCACCTGTCCTGTCCTGCACCAATCTTCCCAGCCGATCTTCCCTCCTCACCTGATGATGGGCATCTTTCGAATCTCCAAGGTCACCGCCTGTTTCTGCACCTGTGCCGACATGGAAAGGTTCCTAGCGACTTTCCCACAGGCTCGGTGGTGGGACTAAACAAGCACGGACGATCGCCATACTCCGAACACCTCTTTACCTAATATCTTCTGCAATCCTTCCGCACGTGGCGGATGTCTTGAGATTTGTCGCAAGAAGAACTGGTGGGTCTAACATCGATCTTAAGACCGATCTTGTTCTCACCATGTTGTTCTCACGCAAAAACCCCTCACCTGCGCCAAATTCTGTGCATGGCCCAGCAGTCCAAAGCCCGTGACGTCTGTGGCACCGTGGGCACCGAAGCGGCCCAGTAACGCCGAAGCGTGGAGGTTCAGCCGCATCATTGCCTCTTCAGCCTTCCTGACGTGTTTAACACGTGTTGGGACTTGGTTCAATGATCTACCCCGAAAAACGCAACATCAGCTAAAGGCTGGGAGTTTTGGTGACTCATGTGACTTGATGATTCAGCCCCAAAAACAACCCAGAAAGCTGAAAGAGGCACCAACCAGCCAACCAACAAAAACATAGTGAGTAAAACTCACTGCCCCGCCTGCCTGCCCTCCAGTCACCTTCCACCCCTGTCGGTGCTGATCCGAGCGTCTGCACCGCACGCAGCGCGGTGTCCAGGTCGATCATCGCTGAGGCCTTGCGCCACTTGGCTTCGTCCCCAAGCCATAAGGCCAAATTGGCTGCGATCCTGACGTCGGCGAAGTCTCGGATTTGGCTCGTCGAAAAATGTTGAAAAAAACAAGGACGGCTTCTGGATACTTGGGGCGTCGAAAGGCACGCTGGTATTTGGAGAGATCGGTGATTTGGAGGTCTTCCAAGGTTCATTTTACTGCCGAGGCTCTGAGAGCCCAAAGGCTTTGTCAGCACCAAGACATCGCCACTGACCAAGCCATCTGCTCGGATGATCTCGTGCTCCACCAACGTGGTGCTCGCACAACCTCTCGCCATGGGTTGGAGCAACTGGCTTGGCGGTGTGGTGGGCTAAACACCGTGGTGCATGGGGAAGGCCTGTAACAAGACTCTGTACTAAAATTGATCTGAAACGGTATCCACTTGATTTATGTCCTTTCTCTTATGTGTGGCCTCCAACCTAATACCGATGGCCTCCACTTGTTTCCTTTCGAACTGAAACTCATTGAATCCCTCCAGTTCCCCGCGCCTCCCAGAACCGGCCATGGATTGAAGACGGTCTGGCCACCGGTCACCCGGCAGCCCGCCAGCGCGCAGGCATCATTGAAGCCACGGATCATGGTTTTGGTGACCTCAAAGAAACATGAACAGCCACCCAGAGGTGAAGTTGAAAAGAAGGCTTGGACACGTCTAGTAGCTATGCTTTCTAGAGCTCCAACCACATCCTCACGTACAAGCTCGAACACCCTAGGATGCCCAACTGCCTTTCTCAGAAGGCAGTTTGGAGCCTGAGGGACTGGCAGGAACACCGCCAAAAGCTTGGGGCACCTACTGAACTCTGGTGGGCTTCAACGGGTCATGCGTACATAACTAATTATAACATATATATATATTATATATCATTGTCATATGTATATATAATACACACACACACTCATTGAAGCAATCATGGAAGTGGATCATGGCCCCTGGAAAGATCATGTCCAAGGAATGCCTTTCCAAGCTCAACGTCCGGTGGGTTGTGGGGCACGTGTCTGAAGGCAGCAGCAAAAAAAGGGTCACTTCACATCCGAAGACCCATATTGCAAAAGTCATCAGACGGCTACAGTGCTTGGAAGCCTCTTGAGATAGTTGTAGACTCTTGAATATGTTCACCCTCCCATATGCAAAGGTGTTACAATCCAACATGGGGGGTGAAATGCAATCAAGAGTCTACATTCTACACTACATCTTGAGGACCACATCTTGATGCGAAAACATGTCGCCACCCGTTGTTCTCCTCCAAGCGGCGATGTCACGATGCTCGTCCTCCATCTTGGTGGACACCGACAAGATCATCAGCATCGTGTCCACGCGATGAGCACCAATGGCATAGAGATCCGACAGAGTGTTCGCGCAAGCAATGCGGCCCTGCTTGTACGGGTCCAGCGAGATTGGTGAGAAGAAATCCTTGGCAGTGGTGGATATCAAATGTCTAGAACAATAAACAAAAAACAAACAACACAGGGCCATGGCGTTCGTGAATATTGCTACACTGGTTGTCCATATGATAGACGTTTGATGAGCAAAATGCAAACACCAACCTGTTCCTTTTGAAAGTTTGGTGTATCAGTGCTCCAACATGTAGCAACTCCTCCTAGCACCTGGGCCAATGTTGAAGAACCATAACCAGGATCCTCTCACTTGATACATCTCATCTATCACGGCTATTCATGCAGCAGGCCCATGTGGTTCATGTAGTTTCATGTGGTTCTGTTGGTGCAATATCTGCGATGTAACTTTAACAAACCAGAAACAATACTCCAGAATTTTGGATCCCAACAGCGGTTGTAGATTCTTTGGTTGGTGCAATTGTGGAAAATCCTAGGGTTGAGACACAGTGACCCTGGAGCTTGCCATGGATTGAAAATAGGTTTATTTTCTGAAAAAAAATATGAATCTGATGAATTCCTGAAATATGAAATGAGAAAACCCAATTTTAGCGAATATAAAAAAATATGAAAATAATGTAACTAGAAAAAAGACAGGATCCCCTCAAGGAACATTTCAGGAATTCTTCAAATCAACCATTTTTCAATCTTTGGCAAGCTCCAGGCTGATTTTCATATTTTTTTTGATTATTTTTTGCATTTGTTTGTGTATTCTGTCCACTTTTTTCCATATTATTTTCATATTAAAAAAAAGCGACCATATTTTTTTCATATTTTCAGAATCATATTTTTTTCATATTTTTTTCAGAAAAAAACCTAAAGCCAAGAATCCCTATCCTCCAGGGATACGTATGTCTCAATCCTAGGGCAAATCAAGCGTCGGTGGTGCTTGCCAGATAGATCTTCTCCGATTGACCCCCGGCAGCCCCGATAGGAATTAAAGAAACGTCAGGAGAGTCCTCGGTCAGCATGCGGCCATCACCAATTCCTGGGAGTCGACGGGTCGCGACTTCTGAGGCGAAAGGACGAACGAACGAACGAACTCAGAACAGCGCTGAAGTCGGAGGCGAAAGGACGTGCAAAACGGCAGAATCAATGCAGATCATTTGAATCCTTTTGATATGCCTTTGTAAAGAAAACTAAGATATTTCCACATTCCGAATGGTATGCTTGGTGAACTTGTTAGCGTCTCAAAAGAAGGGTCATTGATAAATGGAGAGACCGTTGGGCTCAGTGTCCGCTTGCGCCCATCCCCTGCGCTGAAGCCACACTCCTATTGTACACCAACCAACGGAGCCTCTCCATTGACACTGAGCCCAACGAAAAGGACCACCAATCCAGCTCACGTAGTGCAAAAGCAGGACACAAAACAAACTATAGACATCTATATAGACTATATTATTGGCATCCGGCAAGTGATTGGATGAATTAATTACATTGCTCAGTATACTCCCAAACTGCCAGGGTGAACCATGTGAGTCTCCCTGAATATCACCTTCCAATCAGCTACATCATCCTACCTGCCCTTTCCATCTAACAATGCACTGCGTTTGAAAGCACTCTACATCAAGAATGCAGCCCCTGCTTCTGAAGACATGTGTCTAAATATTCTTTAATCAAGGCTCCTCCCAACCAGCTGATGAGGGTCTCTTGCCCCACTTTGCAGCCTCAGCCCTTCCGTTCAGAGAAGCTGGTCAGCACGAAGTCCCGTGGCAGTCCCAGTGACGCGGGGTCAAAGAGGCGCCGGCGGTACTCTTCACACATCGGCCACGGTGAACTGCGGGATGTGATTGGATCGGTAAGAATAGAGCCAATGATACTGAAGGGCTGGTAAGGTAAGTACTATTGGCTCAACAAATGTTCACTGAACACATCATACAGTTATCATGATCTCATGCAGGTGCATGTCAAAGGCTGGTAGAGTCATATAGAGTCAAGTTCCTAACAATCCTTGAAGCAAACTTTAGCTGTGAGCTGAAACGCTACAACAACAGTTGTTGCAAACAGCCAAAACCTTCCAAAGCAGCTTTCTACTCACAGCAGCGGCAAGGCCAAGGCAAAATCTCTTCAGGGCACCTGCCTCACCATGCCTTCCTGTGCTACATGGCAGCTTGTGACAGTTTATGGGCTCCAAAACACACAGAAGGTTCAGGTACTTCCTTTAGGGCTAAAGGACATCCGATTCGGATGGTCCTCAGTAAATCAACTTACGTTGAACATCTCACGGTAGACTCCGGCCACTTAGCACTATAGGCAGTGCTCTTTTCCTGTCCAACAGCACCAGCTGTGGTTTGAGAGGGCTTCTACTCTCAAGCTCTGATTTGATTTGGTGGCAGGAGATCAGTTTGGCTGAGGAAATCTTTGGTCAAAACTTGGAGCCCCAACACCAAGTATCTTGACCTTCCAGGCAGGTCAACTAAGGTCTACAGGTTTTTTTGACCCAGAGCCAGGTCCCACCCCTTTCCAACATTGTCCCTCCAACATCATCCAACGATGGTCATTCGGACATTTGCGGGCCAAGCACTAGGAAATCCGGTAGATGAACCTCCAAAGTATCACGAGAGGGTCGATCGGGCTAATCGTTTGCCCAAACACTCCATGGGTCTGGAACATAGAAATAACTATGACTATTGTTATATATAATATATTATATATTGGTAATTCAACGTTTTGTGACATGTAATTATATGTATTTAGTGGTACATGTTTTTATACATCTTTAGAATTCTTTATATACACATTATTATTACACTCCGTGCAACAAACATGCAAGTGGACGACCCCCCCACAGGCCATGCCATCCACTTCCATGATTCGTAACTTGACCCCTTTTTCGAACCCCAGGACAAATTGGTATACTATGCCAGTCAGTTAACAAGTCGCTGGTCGCTACCAAGTCTCAGCTTCGCCCCCTCAGTTTCGGCCTCCCGCCTCTTCGGGCGTCATGCCATCCCGAAGCCATTGCATGCGACGAACTTCCTGGTGTCAATGGGACCACCGGCGGATTTGGAGCATCCACCAGGACCATCCTTCCTATAGGTGGTCTCCGGGAGGAAAAAAACAGAAGTGTACAGTGGCACAAATGTCCAAGAGGTTGGTGGTTTATATGGACACCCATCTAAAAGACATCTAGGGGTGCCAGTGCCATCTACTCTGAAACCACTGTACTTATTGTAATTAAGGTAGTCATAGGTAGTCTATTGAAAAACATGGGTGAAGGTCTGATGGTCCATTCAGATGATGAAAAATGGATCACTCCCCATCAAGACCTCTTCGAGATCTGCAAAACCTGTTTGACCACAAAGAAAAATAGACATGAGTTTCATAATCTTTCCATATCTTTCCAATCTCTTCCACTCTCATTCCGCTCCTACCACCTGCCTCTTCCCCCCCAAAGGGCCCGGGAAGATGCTCCTCGTCTGGATCTAAGCTTTCGGAGTAGGAGACCAAGCTCCGGAGTGAGGGAAAGGAGTCCACCTGCACACGGGCCGAGGACGGTCGAAAGGAGCGCCAACTACGGCATCCGCCGCGTGTCCGTCGCGGCGGGTCGGATCGAGCGAGGTGGGTCGGTGTTCTTGTGGACCATACTGACCGAGCAAGGGCCTGGGTCGAGCTCGAGCACGTGGCCTATACTTGTTGACCAGTCGAGTAAGTATAGGCCACTTGCTGTGAAACTGCCATCTATGAAGCACCATGAAGAACCCGCGGATCGCACCGAAGCCATGGTATCACTGGCACCTCCAGCCGCCAGACGAGATGCATCGCACCATGGGGGGTCCCTTAGATACCTCAGACCGTCGATACCTCCAGGAATATTTATCTATTATTCCTGGAGGGTTGAACATCGATTTGGATAATTATTCCACAGGGTGGGAACCTCCTAGAATAGTTTCTGGCATCTTAACATAATTTAATAATCCTATAGGTTTAGGTAAATAGTCCAAGGTGTCACGACATCACTCTTGGAAAGATTTGAAGCAGCGTGCAATCTTGAACAGAAACAACTTGACACACATCCAAGTCTCGCTCAAAATATTCCAGCAGTATGTGACCTCTAGATTACATATGGAATATATTTTGTAAACTGACCAATCCCCAGTCTCTTCACCTAATGTACTGCCAAAATCTGTTGGATCCATTTCAATATATGTATTTGAATCAAAAATCAAACATCCCAAGCTCATATCCAAAAGCTTATTGTGTCCAAGAGTTTTTTCTGCATTCAAAAAGACGACATCGATTGATATCGACTGTTTTGATTCGACTTATTAATTTACCTCTATTTGGTATGGACCCCTCTGGATCCCTCTGAGATGATCGCTCAGTTTGGACAGCGCTTTAACATATTTATACCTTAAACAATTATTCCACGACAAGCTCCACGGTGGGGTATGGCATACCTGCATGGAAAAATATTCCAGAAAAAATATTCCAGCAAAAATATTCCAATACGTAAGGGTATGCCTGGAATAATTTCCCAAGGCACCCCCCATATCGCACCTCCAGTAGAGTGACCATGGTGAGGAACATGGGATCTCTCCGCTGGAGGCCCAGGCGATCAAATTCCTCGAAAGCAGCTAGCGAGCGTCTTGCTTGACAACACAAACATCGTGGGTATGGAACAAACGCTGGGCAAACAACAATGAGCTGGATATGGTCAACAAGCGGGTCGAACATGCTCGTTCGCTGTGTTTCACCTATAGACCAACACCATGGTCGTTCGCTGTGCTTGTACGTCTCGGGTGGCGCGAGCTGTGACAGTTCTTGGTCTCAGCAGGTCTTGTCTCAGTCTCTCCTGCTTCTGGAAGTCGTTCACGGGCAAGAGCGAGCCTTTGAGGACTTAGGTTTGTCGGGGTGGGGGGTCGGGGAGGAGGACTGGTCAAAGTCCAAGAACAGCAGCGGGGAAAAGCATCAAAGCCTAGACTCATACGCTACACTGATGAAGAAAGCTCTTGGACCACCTGAGCAAAATACTCCACGATCTGTCCACTTGTATGGGATATGTCGATTCTCTGGCTGCGAACATCCCATAATCCTACCATCTAAGCCTAAGCTGATCCTAGATGCCAGGAGCCCCGATCGTAGCGTCCGATCGCTCCGTTCGTAGCGATGCCCTTTGTTACGTTCGTAGCGTCCGATCGCTCCGTTCGTAGTAAGGCCAGGAGCCATATGAAGACCCCCCAGTCCAACGGACCCACTGGAGGATTGACCGAGACACCGTTCATGCTGGTGAAGGCATGCAGCACCGCCGAACGCATGTCCAGCCACTGCACCTGGAGCCGGACCGCGGAGAGGATCCAGACGTGCAAGCAAGTTGTTTGGGGTGAGTTATGGGAAACCCATTGAACTGCTACTTTAGTTCTATAATGCAGTAACAAGTTAAAATGATTCTAATGGTTTCAATGTCTCTAAACAAGAGTCCTCGCCAGGACATTTTGGTAAAACAAAATGCGGCATTTGCCGTGACAGGGTATAATCACATAAGCTCATCTTTGCCGAACCAGCCCCTCGCCCTCCGGCCCTATGCATCCGTCGTCTTGGACGACGCTTTGCGCCGTTTGCACGTTTCGCAAAAACCGAAGCGCACCGCCGGCCCATGTTGTCCATTCCTATCTAACGGTCCTTGGACAAGTGCCAGGCAATCAGCGCAATTAATTGTCACCAGCATTGGGTCCTGTATACGTTACAATCTGTTACTTTTACCTGTCTTACAAACTCTTGCAAAGAACAGAGACTCCACATATGGTTCCACATCTGCAGCAGGACTCACGAACTGGATTCGGAACGATTGGACCTTTCTCACAGAAACCGAACGGGGCGTCCAGCTGCATCACATCCACAGTCTGGTCAATTGGGTGCTCTCATCAAGCCACAAAGTGGCCAAGTGGGTGCACGCGTGAAGCCCATTGGCTTGAGCACACCCGAAGATCTGGTCGAAACGGTCCTTGCGTATTTGCTTGATTTTGATCGGAAGCCCAATTGAACAGGAAGTTCAAGACTTGGACACGCTAGTAGGTTCCCATTTCAAGTATGCACTACAGATCCGTTGATTCTCCGATTTGGGGATAACCTGAGAGAGGAACTTTTGAGGTGTTGAGGATGGTGTGGGTGTGGGGTGCTTGATGGTGCTTTTGATTCAAGAGATGTTTATAGAAGTACTGCGCCCACCCAACACACACAGACACACACTTCTCGCAAGCAGTCAAACACTCATGTGACTTCACTTGAAATATATCTTCATATGTTCTGATTAATCCGCACAATTTTGCCGCTCCTGTGGAGGGAAGATCGGGTTCAAGAAGTACATCCCCAAGAGGTATCCTGCAACTCCGCCTAGAGCTGCTCCAGCCACGCCGCAGGCAGCAAAGGTCCGCTTCTTCCTTCAGGGGGAACAGTGTTGTACAAAGCTTGAGATGGATGAGCTTTCTGCATGTGAGGTGATCGCGGAGTGGAGTCCAAAACTGAACAAGTTATTGGGTCAGTCTCTGAGAAGTGCTTGTAAAAACTTAAGTTAAAACTTAAAACCATCTGTCTGCATAGAGACTGTTGATGAGCCCGGCCCATCGAGCCGTCTTGACCCATTCCGGCAAAAAGGCCTGCTGGTCGTACAACGACTACGACACATCGCACTGATGGCAGTGCCAACTCCCCAAAAGCCCAGCAAAGCACCCAGGAGAACGCCCAGAACGGCGCCAACCACGATGCCCCAAACTCCACTGCGACCTTGGAGAACGATACCCCAGAAGGCCAGGGATGGGCTTTTGGGGAGGATCACGTGACAAGAGAAAGTCCCTGTTGTGGGACTGCAGTAAATTCTATCGTCCTCGTGTGATTCTTGCATCAACACCTCACTGACTGTCCAAAGAGCATCCCAATAGTGTTGAAACCTCAAGCACTGTCAAATGGATGGTTTTCTGCTGTTCCAGGCCGGTTGATCAGCAAACTGAAAAAACATGTTTATCGGTCATGGACGAGAGTTGGAAGCCTATCGAGATGTATAATGACTACGCTGTTTTCAGGGCCTCTATTTTCATGAAATTGCACATGGCCCCCACACCAATCTCTGCAAAGAATCAGAGTCACTGTGCTTCCGAATGCACTTTCGAACTGCTCCCATTTGCATAATATATGTAGAACAATGGTCATGGTCAAATGAGTCTAATAGTTGGATAACACCCTCCTCCCTTTCAGCCCAATCATCAATATATATATATATAGATAAGACTGGTCTTTGTAGTCAGCAGATCCAGGTACATCTTTGTTTTATCAAATCCGACCTCCAGCTCTCTGCAGTGCCAGTGGCCCACTTCAAAGTAATAGAGCCGGATCCGATCCCCAGTGGTGTCCAGGTAAGCAAAGCCATACTGCGGGGCACACATGGCGTCGGCCATGCCATGGCCGCCAATCATGAAGCCGTACGCGCTTTGCTCATCTTTCGCCTGCGCGAAACACGCGAAAGGAGAGGGTCGAGCGTGCGTCGAGCTTTCAGGTGTGGTGAAGGTGAATAGGATCGATTCGATGGGAGGTGTATGAATAAAACGGGAGAAAGTCGACCAAGCAGTGGGATGACATCTGCCTGTTTCAGTACAAACCCTACTAAGATCTATTAACATGCCCATACCAACAGTCACCCTTGGTTGGACTGTTCGTTCTGTTTCCTTGGATATCTTGTCCTAAGCGAGACTTGAGGTGGTGAAGTAGTGTCCAGTTTGCACCCACCTAAAGAGGTCCATTATTCTTCCAATGAATCTCATTCACACATTCCCATGCGCCCACAAGGCCCCCCTAACAGCCAATCACGCCGACATTGCGGCACTTGTGGAGCCCGAATACCTTCACCCTCGGGGCACCTGCACATAGTTGCCTTAGGCGGGTGGCGACATGTGAGCAGAGATTCATCGAACAGTTGGCCACTTGGCCGCTATTTTCCATGGTGCAAACCTGATAGTAATGTTTTGGTACCGGTACGGGCGCGGGAAGAGATAGTTTCAGAACACCGTGGCACGGTATTATTAGAACATGCAAAAGAGTGGTTGCAACCCATTTCTGGTTCCAAACATTTATATAGTTCTGACTAAAAAGTTACATTTCTTGGAACTTTGGATCCGTCATTCCAGTTCAATGACGTCACACAACTTGTGGCATGGCTCCCGTGAAAGTGCTTTTTCACCAGGCGGCAATGCTCATGGCCATCCATATACTTCACCCGCCTGCGCCACAATGATCTGGTGGTTGGGCCAAGTGTACGGCACAGTGTTGTTGGGTACAGTAGAACCCACTCCACGCAGCGTTAGTATGGACCTATTCCAACATGACGGGTGATGGGACAAACATGGACACACTCTTTTGTGGTACTGCAGAACATGAGCAACTATTGATGTTTCGTGTGTGGATCTGACAAGTGCTCAAACTAGCCCTGGGGCATGACGAGACTTGGAGCCTCGTTCTAGGTGGAATTCCTCGTTCATCTGCAACATGGTGAACAAGATCGGTCGCACGACGAAAAGAAGCTGAACCTCATGATGGTTGTAACATGTTGTAACCGACATTCGATACATATCCATCCACCATTCCTAGACAACTGCTATGGCCAGTTCTATGGCCACAGGCTGAGACTCCATCCGGTGGGTGGAGGCGCAACAAAACTAATAAAGATCAAACAATAAACTACCCAACCGTTCAAAAGAAAAACAAATACTAGTACCTCTAGTCGTACCAAGAGTACAAGGTTACGCAAATAGTTAAAAGATGTTAAAAGCAAAGTTCGTTGCGCTGGAGGGGTCGGGGAGGAGGGCGCAGCGCCTTCACCCAGGGCTTTCTGGGTGTGCCAAAGATCAAAATCGGATCCTATCCTGGCACTACGCAAAGCACACCTTTCAGACCGTTCATTGCCATATTGTCCATGTCTGTCTGTCTGTTTTTCTTTTCATTTGATTCCTTTCCTTTCCTTTTTCCTTTCCTTTCCGTCATTCCTTCTCTTTCTGGTGTTGTTTTTTTGAATTATGTTGATACCTGTTTGCTTCTGTTAATCCCTCTCTCCCTCTCCAACCCTCACCTCGCCTTCCAAAGGCGGAGCAGCCTGGGATCTGCATCAGCGTCGAGTGGATCTCAGGCACCGACCTCAGTGAACTCGTGCGTCGTGCGAGTGGGGCCCTCCGAGGGGCCCTCTGAGTGGAGATGTTGTTCACCAAATACAGTTGATATTTATATTCTCACGCAGCCACGAGTTTGACCCAGCTCATGGATGAAGAGTAGAAGAATACAGTTGATATAACAGTATACTGATGTTCAGTGGGTATTTCCTCACGTAGAGACATGCGTTCCGCAAACGAACGGAGGGTCCAAGTGTGCTCTACTCGCCCTGACTGCAACGCCTGTTCTGAAGGCGTCTCTGACTCCATTCTGGATGAAAACTCAACTTGAATCGTGCGGACCCGGTGTTTGCTGCACCTCCCCTGCATGCGATGGTGACGGATGGTGTAAAGTCAAACTGGCAAAAGCACATCCCAAGGCTGTTCCTTGCCGATTGCCGATTTTGAAGGCTATCAATGCCTGGGGCTGTGAGCAGTTATGTTGAGGGAGATGTTGAGCCATCTGTCACACTATCTATCATAGTTTTGCAAACCTTTGCGGACCTGGAGCCAAGGATGTTCATCTTGGTGTGAAAGTGCTCGTTCAGTTACTCCAAACCAAAGGATCGATCAAAGGCAAAAACATGACACAACAAAGCCCTCTGAATGCTTCTAATTCTACAATCCACTCTAATGGTTTGGTCAAATGTAGCTAATTAGTGTTATATATACATCATAAAGAGTCATTATGATTCATTACAGCAACACCTGAACCATCCTGACAGGTTCGGCACCTCACCTTCCAGGATTGGGACCTCCTTACAGGATTAGGCACCTCTGAAAGAGATCTCGACACCTCAACTCACCGGGTCACTTGCCCGACCTGGCAAGAGAATGCATCTCCGAGTGGCATGCCCTGAGAACATCCTAATCCTTCGTTGTTCCAATGGCCCAGGAGGAAGATCACCTGCCCAACGAAGAGGACGGAGGGAAGAGATGCGCCCAAGAAGCTGCCAAAGGAGCAGCTGTTTGCACAATCTCGATGCATAGGCAAACATAGCAAACATATTATCAGCTCATCAACGAGCACAAAGTAGCTGGAAACATGGCCCTCGGTTCTTACCATATCTTGCGGCACGAGGTAGTTGCCTCAAGTCTCCCGGCGTCTCAACTAGGTGACCGACAACTCAGCACCTCTGGCTGACTCACCGCGAAGTATTCGCAGGCTGCATGCAAATGCGGCAAGGTTTCTGCAAAGTCAGCAGCGCCAGTGTATCCCAAGAAGCCAACCTGGCAATCGAGTCAAAAGCCAATGGCACACCTGAAGATCGTGTATCGCTTAGCAGGCTTAGCAACGCTCTGGATTCTTGCGGCTGGTCCGGTTGCCTTGCAGATTTGTGCAACAATAGAATGTTCGGACCGAGCAAAATACAGCAAGATTATATATATTGATTTTGATTGTTATTTTGAGCAGGTACATCATGCAAAAGCATTTTGAAATGACACACACACACAGACGCAATTCCTGTTATATACAATTGTACATTCTAGATCAACTTCTGTTAGAGTCGCATATTCTAGATCAAAAGGCAAAACAAACAGCAACAAACACAGCCAGCAGTAGAACATACCATAATATTGTATTGAAATTGCCTTTCTGTTCCATTTGTTGAGAACAGCATGTCACAGTCACAGCCCTGTCCAAGTTTAGGTTGACAATTTATCCGGAAGAGTGCCAGCTGAATGAACTGGTCATTGGTTATTTGATGTTATTTGTGGGGATTTTGACAAAAATAAGGAACCTGCAACCATTGAAAGCCAGTGAGCAGGACGGCGGCAACTTCAGGTTCAGCTGGGTGCTGTCCAAGACGCATTTCCAAGCTTGTGGTAGAACAGGAAGTTGGTCCCATTGTTCAAGAATTGGTTCCACTGCTTGTTCCGATCAGGGTCAATGTCAAACGAAAAAATGCGATCATTCTTTGATGCTACGGTATCCATTGGGTAATACTGCATCTGCCCAATACCGAAGTCATCGCTGGAGCTGCCACAGAATGGAAATCCACACACCTTGGCTGCTTTGGTCGCCCATACCAGGGAAATTCAAGGAATGTCTTGTACACAACGTGTGCCTTCAAACGGCTTTGCTTGAGAGCTCGACCAACATTTTTAAAATTAGCCTCATCCGCTTCAGTGGCAAATATCTCGCGGATGTTCCTATCTGAATGATGCAAACCAATGGGTACTAAAGGTCTAAGTTCCAATTCCTTCGTCTTCGCCATAGCGGTACATGGGTACATCACTGGCTGGACCCACTTGGTGCCAAGCGCGATGACCCTTGCCCCCCCTCCGAAGACCAATGGCCACCCTGTCCGCTCTCAACAGGCACAAACAAAAGCGTGGAGAATTAAGGGATGGGAAATAAAGTTCACATTCTATTGCAATGGTTGCCTTGCCAAATTATTGATTTGAATCCAAACTCAAAGAGGTGTTCTTTCTCAAGGATAATAGGACACATCTTTCTGGGTTTATATAGTTGGAAGTAAACCTGACATTTCTGCTGTCACTCCCATTGTACCCTGCCCAGTGAGGAGATGCAAACATGGGCATCTTGACAAATAACCAAATCAAATTTCCTGATTTACAGGCACAACCAGGGTGCGCCCAGGTAAATACCACTACCTCACGGCAGTGGTATTTTCCTGCATCCGTTCAAACGCACGCGGTGCATGGACTGAGTCCAACAAGCACCCACAGCCAAATGATGCCAAATGTATCACACCGAAGTCAGTTTTTCCTTCTCCTTTCTCCTTCTATCAAATGAACTCTGCCAACCTTGTATGTAAAGCTGTAGCTCAGCAGCCGCTGGCAAGGAGCTGTGCAGCTGCATACGGACCATATAATACTAAGCAGCACAGAAGCCTTACGTGAGAAGCTGCAGCCCAAGGATGGCAGGAAAAGTGGCCACCAAGTTGCAACTTGACTTCAAGTTCTGCTCGATGCTGTACCCAAGGATAGCAGGATAAGTGGTCCCCGCCTTTGTTTGCAGCTTGACTATTGCTCAGGCTGAGTTGTGATAGCCATAGCTGGATTGATTGACACTTAATGTCAAAAATGTTGCTTCGTCAACAAAGGATGTTGCACCATCTGTTCAACCTCTTGCTTATTGAACCCTGCACAACTAGAATGGTGGCAAATTCCTCAGCCGTGTTGCCGCCCCGTAGTGCTCAGAATTGCATCCATTGCATGGAGTTCGACAGCTATAGATTTCTGGCCTCCAACGTATGCGCTGGCAATTGTTTCAACACCTTCGGGCTCCTCCGAAAAAAGCATAGACTTACCGCTGTCTGCACCAACTTGAACAGAGCAGGCCGCCGTCTTCTCACCACCGCCAGGCCAGGTGGGTGTATAAATCCAAAGGATGGCCATCGTACGCTGCCGTTCTTCGTGCCGCTTCGTCCTTCAACACCCGATGAGTCGCTGCCAAATCGGGGCAGGAAGGACTGAGACACGTCAAATGACTTGAACACCTCTGCAAAAGTCGTGCAGCAAGCTTCATGGAGAACGCGTGGGAAATGCCATGCCCTCCTATCCAGCCTAGAAAGTCATGGTGAAGAAACCACATTCCTGAACCATCGAGCTTTGTTCCAACGCTTCGATGATCTTGAGGCAAGCATATCATGAGGTTAAAACAGCGCCCTGCTCCCATTTTGTGGAAAACACACCCTGCTCCCTACAGTGGGATGCACCATTGCTCCACAGAATAGAGTGACTTCCAGCGGCCAAAGCAGCTGCAGCAAAATATTTGGCCAGCTCTTGGTCAAATGTCTATATATACTTATTGCATATTACTACATGTTGGATCCTCTATGGCAGTGGTTGGACTAAACTCCCCATCCGGCCTATCAGTGTAATCCGCAAAGAGATCAAGTTCTGAATCTCAGTAGAACCATCAAACAACTATTCTGCAGAAGGACTATCCAAGTACCTAACTCACCTAACAGCCAACTTACAGCCATCACAAGCAAGCACAGCACCCCCATGAACTACCATCACATACAATGAAATCGTGCACTGAAGCCCTGGCGGCCATAGTCGCTTCAGCTGTGCAAGGTCCGCAACCTGCTTATGAGACGATTTCGCCTCCGATTTCCCCTGAAAAGGCCAAAACACCACAGGGTTTTGGAAGCCAGGGGTTGATCCTGTAGCCTTTAAATGACCATGCAGAAGTTGGGTTTTGCTATGGCGACACCGAACCACCTCCCGATGTTCGGCCGTTCCGAACCCTCCGTCTCGCCCAGGGGCCCAGTTGTCGTGATTCCCATTCACCATCAGCCAGAAGCGACGCTTCACGTTCAGCGAAACACGGCTGAAGAACTCTTGGGTGAGCTCTCCGCTCTGGTCGTAGAAGTTGTCCTGTTTTCCAGGTCACGAGTCATGCGCTGTCTCGCAGCGCCGCGCGGACCAGAAACACCCGGGTTCCGCGGTTTTTTGGTCGGAGCGGAGAGAGCCGCCCACTCCGCCGGAGTGAACATGAAATGGCCAAACATGATGAGGCAGCCTTGAATCAACGAAGAACAAAAACATGTCAAATCCTTTGGACAGCGAGTTTTCTTCAAACATGTGGTGTCCAAATTCAGGTCTTTTGGCACGATCTGTAAGCGAAAGGGAAGGCGATTGCACCCATAGACCATTCTGAACTAACCGAAACAAATCTACTCCCCTGCAGATTAACATGGAACCCAAAATAAAGGAACGTGGTCTTCCGCCGGTCAATTCTCAGGTTCAATGTTAGTTTGCGCGGGGATAATTGTAATCAATGAAATGGGTGCGTTGGGCGTCTGTGTTTCGTGTCTGAGTGCTCTTCACTTACAGCAATATGTCATTTGCTAAAGGTGGCTAGGAGAATGAGCTACCGCAGTGGCCTGTAGAATGTCTATGTCTATGTCTATCCTTCAAGCTGAGAGTTTGCCCATATGTCATTTGAGCCATCCTCTTCTGCGAGCGAATTGATCCTCAATATGTGAGTAGACTACGACTTACCAACATGGACATGGAACATGGGGCCCTGGAAGGAAGTCTTTTCTTTTACAAACCAGGGGATCTTCCACTTCTATATACCTGGACTTGGACCCTCAAATTTATCCAAAGTTCCCTAGAACATCCGACATTACATGACGGGGCCCTATGAAGGAAGGTAATTACTACTTGGTGCTGAGCTACGAACAGATCTGATACGCGAAAACAAACGGCGTCCCCGGGTCGCGGGTCGCTTCGACTGTCTCGTCCAAGGCACCCCGAGCACTCCGAAGAGGTCCAAGCTGTCATCCTCGAAGGCCGCGTTCAGCATGCGCGTCGAGCGCTCCAAGGTCTGAAAGGTCTGCCCGAAGGCACAATTCACGTACCTCATCCAAGGACGCAAGTAGCTTGGAGACCATCGCAAGTAGGTTGGAGGCCATCGCTGGTAACAAGAAGCTACTAGCGTCCTTGCTACTAGAAGCCTCATGCAGCGGAAGGAAGGACTCGACCATCCCAAAATGGGACGTCCTAGCACACATGTACTACGGCATCCCATCCGATGGGACTGGGCCATGTTAAGGTGGGTCAATGGGGCGGCATATATAATTGATATATTCCAGGTCCGATGGAACATCAAATGGGGCGGCATATGTAATGTTGGTCTGGCTTTGAGCGTACGGCCGCGGCCCAACTGAATGAGCTTGGAGGATCTGGGATGAACATCTGGATTATATATATATATATCCTGCATGGTCCAAACCATGGTGAGAAAGCCTTGCATCTTGCATATGGCATATGACATACAAGTTTCTTCCACGACTCTAGCCATTGAGTTTTCTGTGCCACATGTATGCCACGGACCTTGTCCGAGGGTTTCTGCAAACAAACCGTGACAGCCACACGGTTTGTAACTGGGACAGGGGTGCAACTTGCTGTGAGGATTGGCTGTTTTGTTTGAAGACACCGCCGACATCCTTTCTCTGGCAGAGGATGGACTCTTGATCCATTTGGTTCTCCTATATGTTCCTCTACTTGGAAATAAAGATAAAGACTCAATAAATAATAATTTGCAATGTAAATCTGATCCTAAAGCTGGTGCGTGGTTCAGTGGCATTGATCTCTCTTCACTGGTCAAGGACGGTATAAAGCAAACATTGATGGTCGCGACATCGAGTGCTTTCATGTTTACCTTGGCTGTCTTCAATCCATTGCCATGCATGGAACACCACCCATGCCACCAAGAGGCCGAGATGAAAAGCAGGGATCAGCCCAGAAGACTCCACGGATCCCACGATCCTGCCAAGAAAAGGACGTCGTGTCCACACCGGACACTGATACACTCCCGAAAACTCACATAGACCCTGACAATGGCCCCATGAAAAACTATGTTCCTCTACCAACCAATGGTTTTCAGGGTCCATGATAGTCTTCCAGGGTGTATATGTGTCTTTCTTTCTTTCTTTCTGTCTTGCATTGCATAGAGGTTGGGGCGAGCCTACTGCACCTACTGTAGCTACAAATTCGTGAATTCATGCGAAAGCATAGGAAAGCATCGGGTTGGAAGTCAACACACCTCACACACCTATAAATACATTGCTAGTATCTTAGTATATCTAACTCCCAGCATCCTGGGGGATGGTTGTCATCCCAAGGGCCAAATCGCTTGGAGGTTGTATCAAAGTCATCTTTTTTTTCCATTTGATGACCATCCCCTGCAATGGACTACCACCAACTTGTTGAACGATGGTACATGATGGTACATGTATATTGATTTCTAATGATTTCTAGCCGTTAGCCTGCAATGAATGAATGTCTGATGCACACGAATGAATGTCCTCAGCTCATTCAATTCACACTACAGGCCTTCTCCCTTTCCTAAAGGTGTCAACATGAATGATGCACACATGTTTGCACTCCTACCATGAAGCAAATCGATAGCATATGCATAGGTTATACATGTCCATGTCTATGACTCTTGTACACGAAGTCTTTTCATTCTTCCACCTCGGACACTCCCGTCTCCTCTGCCGGCAAATCGATGACCACCTCCTGTCCGTCGATGGTCAATGTGTTCGGTCCCGGCGTTAACCTCCGCACAGTCGCACGGGGAGTCCACCATGGCTTCCACCGGATGGCTCGGCACAGGACAGGACATGGAGCTACCTCCTAATGCGTCTAATACCTAATATCGGGTAATCAAAAAAAAAGACATCTGTGTTCTTGTTCGGGTATATGTAATACCTAACATCAGTGTTCTTGTGAAATTAATTCAAAAGGGAGACCTGGCCAACGACTTTGAGAGAATCCTTGAAGACCATAAGCTTCAACTGATTCTTGTAAACTACCCAACTAGCCAGGAGACGTTATGGGCAACTATACCGAGGTGCTTCAAAGAGCTTCCACTGGCAAGACTTATCCAGCTAAGAATGTACACCGACTCTTTCGTTTTGCGCAAACACCTCGAGGACGGGTACGAACCTTATAACAAGCCACCGTTCAGTACGAACCGAACGGACATGACCCGACCATGCCGAAGCAACCGAGCTCTGAGCGTCCGCCTCGTCACGTCTTTACCGGATCCACCGGGGTCGGTCGGTGGCGCCAAGGAACGTGAGTACCGAGCTCAAAAGGACGTTCTCCGTCCAACGGTACTGAAAGGCTTCCCGGTACTCCTGAGAGACGTACCAAGCTTGGGCTCAAACAGCTGTGAGAGGTTGTGAGATACACTCTGCCAGCTTACATGGGACTAGAAATGACTAGATGGCGGTTGAACAAGGATGTCCTTGAGGGTCCTTGAGGGTCCGTGCATCGATAATTAAAGGTTCCATGATCCGGGCAAAGGAAGGCCCTTTGAACGAATTCACAGTGCAAAAGAAATTACAACATATTACAACCTCCTGTGGACACCATGCGTGATATATTGAAAATACATGATACATGATAATACAGCGGGCCGATGAGGGTAGAGAAAGGCAAGGCAAAGGGCAAAGGTTCTGAAACATGGCCATCATGATGTCGTCCACCACTGGAACTGCTCAGGGGCAGCTGGCACTGTTAGTAGTGGTAGTGAAGTGGCCATATACAAAGAGTGTGATTCACGTCAGGTTTCTCCCCCTCTAAGGCTGGTTGGTCCCAACATCCTTGAGCAGGAGACATCTGTGCAATTCCTCTCAGTTCAAGTAGATCAGATTAGCAGGTGTGAGGAGCTTAATCGTAAGGCCCCAGTGTTTATGGTTCCCTGTTACACATGCATCACTGCGTTTCGAAAAGTTAGCTTCTCATGTTCCATAATTACTGGACTTTCATTCTGGTTCTCTTATATATTGAACATCCACTTTGCTAGCTGTTCAATGCCCAGGTCTATATAAATGGGCAGGGATTAATATAACTTTGCTATATACCTTGCTGGATCGGGGTTCTTGGATGATTCTTTGCTTCTGAGTTCTACTAGCACAAAAGAACAAGCACAGAAGCACAGCTGGCTGGTGCTACTATTCAGTGCCCAGAAGCGAACGGAAAATCTGCAGCATCCTCATGGCTTTGCGCGATCATGGACACCCGAACCTTGTCATAGCCCTGTGCCGGGATGTGACACTTGTGATCATCTGTTTCCCATCAAGCGAGTGAGTCACACGAGTCCCCTGCGCCCCTTCTAGAACTATTCTAAGCAATGGTACCCTTGAGGCTGCAACAAATGCATTGTTCAGTCCATGCAAACATGTGCTCAACTCCACAGTTTGCCCACAATCTACAGTGTTTGGCCCAGCTAAAGCAAGGATTCGCAGAAAATGTCGGTATTCCAAGCAAGTCTCAGTCCAAAGTCCAAAGCTCCGAATTGCCTTTTTGGCCTAAACACTAAACAAACTTTCCTAAGCGGTGCTTTCCACTTTGCGCATCTTTCCCCAACGAAAACGCCGTCCGGGCTGCTGGTGGTCATTTCCCCCCTCCACCGTCGACCGCGCCCGTGCCTTGCTACCCAAAGCTTTGGCCACTCGCAGCTCCAGCGATCGATTCTGAGCGATCACCGGTAAAACCAAAGCCACCACGAGCCACGCGCCCCACGCCATGTGCGCCATGCGCAGCCGGTGCACGAGAGGAAGAACTCGAGAGTGACAGTGAGGTAGGTTGCAAGTGGTTTGTCGCTTGACGTCTGTAGAAGATCAGCATGTATACATGATATGTAATGATATGTCTGTATAAAGATGTATAATGTGTAATGGATGACTCTGATGGTAAGGCAAAAGCATGCTGATGTTATTGTATTTACAACGATCAATGACAAAGGTTTAACTCGAGAAAGCCTTCAATGTTGGGAGCTAAGCAGCAGCTCAGATTCTCAACCAATGTCTTCATTCGAGTCAAACGATCTGCCTGGATTGAGCCATCTGCAAGAACTTATGACCAATGCCAATCGACGGATCAAGGTATTCTTCAGATCCACAGCTATTGAAAATAACAAACAAAAGATTGAATAGATGTGGATCGTTCTAAGATTGAACTAAGAGTCACTAGATTAGATACTAAGATTGAACTAACATAACAATGGCTTTTTGCTCTGAAGAACGATTGAACTAAGAGGTCCGAAGATCTGCCGTCAGATCTGATTCAACGACTGCGGTCGTGAAGACTCCGACTGAAGACTCTTTGTGAAAACATACATACCAGGATCATCCAATGGGTGTCCACTGGAGGTCCAGAACAAAAACGGTGTATAGTCCATTGACCCAGGTAATCATGCATTCCATCATATTCTAATGCATATAACTTATAACCCTCTCCGTCCAAGCATCCCAGCATCAGCACGGTCAAGCACGGCTCAAGCCGGCGAGACCGGTCACCTCACCTGATGAATCTCCGGTGCCAGGTTCTCTTGCTCCTGAAGATCGGGCCGATCTCAAACTGACCCAAAGGGCTACATCGCTACTCCCGGTCACCCCAAAGAGGGCTGGCTGGATCTCCTTCGTGTTGAACAAAGACGTCAGCAAAAGCTGTGATATGGGGAAGAGCTCCAACCGTATCCTCAGGAGGTGGTTAGCCCCCCAGGAGGTAGTTGGAGCCCTAGGGAATACTTAGAATGTGATCTGACCGGCAGGAGGAAATCCTCCAGCAACGTCCGTTGCACCTGACCGCTTGCGTCCGATTCCAGTCTCCTCTTTTCCCAGGGTGTAGAAGTTGCCACCTGCACATCTTGTCAATTGTTTGGGACGGTGAGATACAAGTTCGTTGAGAACTGTCAGTGTTCTTATGTGTTTTACATATGTTTTACGCTGGCGGTAGTTTTGCATGGTTCTTCTCCAACTGTCGCAGAACACATTATAGAAGCATATAAAACAAAATGGTGACTACCCACCCTGGGGCTCCAACCACCTCCTGACAAGGTGGTTGGGGTGGGTTTGGGGGGGTCTAACCACCTTCTGAGGATATGGTTGGAGCCCTAGGGTCATTAGATCAGAGTCTTCACAACACTACACAAACTCTTGCAGAATGATCGCCAAGTCACCAGGGCCCACACGCCACGCCGAGGCACACAAGTCCCAAGACACATGGTGTCAACATCCCGCTTGGAGGTACAGAACCTCTTAAGCATTGTTAAGTCATTTCCCGTAGGAAGGTCCAGTTCATGTTTTCAAACATAATCAATCCTGGACCTGCACATATCTTCTCAGAAGATAGTTAGACCCGGTAAACTCGCCCCAAACACCGAACCTCACAGAGGTAGTTGTAGTTCAAGGGCCTGTGATCCCTTTGGCATATCAGTGGGTCCAGTGATTGCTTCCAAAGATGCATCCACCCATTTGGTCAATCACCATTCCCCAAATCTACACTCCCTGAAATACTCATGGTTCCGTGGGTGGCACCACCGTTGGGTCTTCGGATTGGGTCGACCCTCTGCGCCGAAATATCACCCTTCGCCACGAAACAGAACATCAGGGAGGTTTTTGGAGGAAATGAACCGATACCACCCAGCTTGGTGTTTGGTTTTGGTGTAGAGGGTGGTGCAAATCTCTCAGAATCCACCGAAACCACCCAGCCTTTGGCACCAAAACCACTTCATTCCAGCACCACAGACCGACCCGCCGACGCGCGACCTTCCACTGCTTCAGCGAAGCTCTTGCGCCGTTGCGCCAGTGAGGCGTTCACCTCCTGAAAGGGACCACGAGATGTGGACCAGCAGTTTGATGTTGTCTTCACCTCCCCCCAAATCGTTCATGTTCTCAATACATCAGCTTCACACCTGCCAAGCCCTCGAGTTCTGCTCCAAGCCCTCGAGTTCTGCTTATTAAAAAAACACACACACAGTGTGGCTTCTGGGTCCAGTACTCTACTACTCGACATCTATACCGACATCTTCTATACTCGGCTCCTGCACGTTCAACTCCTGGAGCCACGGGTTTTCCTCTGCTGCAGCCACGTAGTTGAACCTTGAACCGAGCGAAGTTCCGAACAGCTACTTGTGCAAGGACGCTACGAACGTAACAAAGGGCATCCACTAGTGGTAATGCCCTTGTTACTATAGTGGGGATCCGTTTGTTACTGAGATGTGCTTCCGGGTACCGCGAATATCCGCGAATCATATCCTGCAGGTTGTCAACATTAAATTTCCAGAAGAAGAACCTCACATCACATGAAATGAGAAAACAGGATGAACGTGGAAACTGAACCAGAGTCGGCTACATGTAGCCCTAAAAAAAGGAACGGTGTGTAGATGCGAGTAGCCCTCCAAGGAACCTGGTCGAACACTACCCGGTTCCTTTTAGTGACTCACCACAGCAGTCCGAGAATCATGATGTTGGAGACGTTCCGAATGGGCCTGGCGTGGACTGACACGTGTCACTGGACAACATCCCAGAAACGACCTGTCTGGGATTGGCATTCTTTACGTATACATTGAGGTGGTTTAAAGGGGGTGAAGGTAGATAGTGGTAAATATATTATATGCCATACATTGGTCAACATATGTCAACATGATTGATTCCCCTACCAGGGACAGGAATTATTCTGCATGTCGGGGGTCATTACCCATAAGTGAAAACATTCAAATCCCTCATACTGTCGATGGATCAGCCATCCTACACCACAAACATTCATCATGGATACCTTATCCATTGAATAGTGCAGCATATTGCAGCAAAAACACAGTAGGTAATGAGTGATGATTGTAGTTTAATACAATCTAGATCAATAGGGCACTTACATGCACTGCACATCATGAGAGATGCCCATCAGCCACCAACAAGAACCGGGTGGTTCAGCTCTCTCGGATTGACTTCTCCGGATGCTGGTGGTCGCCCGACTTCTCCGCGTGTTCAAAAGGCCGGGATGGATCCAGCGAGACTCAGGCGAAACCATGAGACCGACCAGACAGGCAGCTGCAGGACGAACATGGTTCGCTGCAGGACGAACATGGTGGGTTCGCTACATGGTTGAACAACATGGTTCACGGACGTCTGCCACAGGGTCTGGCTGCGAAAAGCAACATGCAAAGCAAAAGAGCTGAGGTGCCTGGTCTGCTTCACGCTGAGCAAGCGGAGCTTGCACGTGGCCTGAAACCCGACGAAACCAGTGTTGACATCAAGCCTAAGACGCTTGAAATTGTCGTGCCAGAAAGAATACCTATACAAATAACTACACTCATTTGGCGTCCACTTCTTGTGTTCTCCATGACCATCTTGTAAGATTCGGGATAGCAATCATCATGGTTTGACACCAACACCTCGACTCTTCTGTTTGTCTTCTTTAACGCCCTGGTCCCTTGACTCACGCGACTCTCCGAAGCGACGCCGAAAGGAACAAATAAACTAAACATTAGTTTAAACACAGAAACATGCCATCCACGCCACACCGATGGTGTTCTTTTCATGCTGACTGTGCATGACTGTGCTAAATCATCTTTCCAGGACCCGTTGACCCTTGGGTGGTTCAGCTTTCTTTCTTTGTTATAGTTGTCCCCCCTTTCAAGCCGACATGGGATGACCCAGGTCGGGGCACTGAACCACCCCACCCGAGGTCAGGCCGGTGCAGTGCCTCGGTGAGTGCCACCTTCACCTGCGACCGCTATGGTGGCTGCCGGACCATCTCCGTTTGGTATCTTCTACATGGTCCCGGAGAAAGGGGGCCTATATATATATATATATTGCATGTATATAATTGTATATATAATATATATGGTTCTGACATTGTAGTACATGAATTAAATGGTAAGGATATGAAATGAACCAAAGAATTGATGAATAGTGATCAATATAAACATACATAAATATACAGCTTCATCAGCTTCCGACATGTTCTGAATCAAACACCGTTGTAATAATTATCTGCCGACGGTATTGCCCTCTCTATACTGGTTGACAAAACATGACCTTTGCCGGATGGCTATTCAACAACACAGCTCATGTGGGTGTCGGAACTCCCTGGTCTGCTGTGTTCTTTACCGTTGTTGGGCAGGTTCTGCCATGAACACCTGGTGGAATTAAATGTTGCGCGTAGTCTTGCGCCAATTGAGGGTCCAAAAGCGTCTGATGGACTAGTGACTGGTCGCGGCAAAGCGCAGAGTAGGGCGGCCCTGTTCAACTAGCATCAGAACCCATATGCATAGGCCCGGATTGCAAGCAACATATCTATGTCTAAAGTCTAAAGTCAACATGTTATCAATCAAAGTCGGTTGTGGATCAATTATACGTGCGAGCCACCATCTTGGCGGGACCACGGTGGAATAAGGTTGCCTACCTGGAATCTGAATGACCTCTATCCTGGACCACCCACCCAAAGTATGGTCTTTCTCATCAAAACAGGAGTCAAATGGGTTCCAGATACATACCTCACGTTGCCGAAAACGCTCATCATACTCACGTCCCAAATACCATCATTGCACTGTTGCCACTTTCATCCCTGAACCCCCAGACCTGACTCACCCGAATCCTCTCGCTCACCCGTCCTGAAACTCCTCCTCGAGCTCACGCATGGCCGCCTGACGTGGTGTCTCGCCATGGTCTACGACGCCACCGGCGAACTTCCACTCCCCGGGGTAGCGCATGGGCACCTGCAGTGCCGCGCACCGCGCGGAGCCGGAGCCACTTCTCTGTAGAAAAACCGAAGGAGGAGAAGGAGCACTTGGTGAATCAAGGACAACTATGGAGAACCTGGAGAACTATAGTAGGTCTATAGAATTATAGAATACTATGAATACTATATGCAATGGAAATGTAAGGTGCAACAAACAAACATAAAGCTCATGGTAGTCTTGTGCTCTCGAGTCTTTCCTTAGGCTAAACAAACATTGATTCCCAATCCAACGTTGTCCATTTACCGAGGTACACGTGTAGGACCTATGCCAAATCCCGCATCAATAGCTGTGTACGAGTCACGAGTCCCCAGACATTGCAAAAGGAGCACATGCACACAAATTCCATCGTGGTGACTTATAAAAGGTAATGTCGCATGAGGCTGGAATGGAACAATTGAATTGCTCTGCAGTTGAGGTTAAAATTGAAGTCTGGTCGAAGCCCCTACCAGGCACATCCAGGCCATACAACAGTATACGTACTCGTGCTTACAATATAATATGTGCATGCTTGTTCTTGCTGGGCCTACCTGCGCTCGCAGGGCGCACGTCACTTGTCAAGGATCAAACAGTCAATGAATGAAATAGTTGAACAAACCTACTGCTAGTCGGAGCTGCACACCATTTTCATTCAATGTCCAACCGCACCTAATCGCATCGTCTAACCACTTAAGCACCCACTTATATAACTTATGTTCTTTTTGATTCATCCGTTTGGACCGCCACGACATTCCACCAAACAAATATTCCGAACATCTGCGGATATCAGTCAGGCCAACGGGCTCCAATCCAATCAGACTCGTTGCAGTCCGGCCTCCTTCTCCGGTCGGCTGCGGATCCAGTTCTGAACCTCGCCCTGGCCCATGAGGACCTCCCAGTTGGAGTGGAAGAGGGCCTCGGTGTAGATGACGAGACGACGAGTGGAGACGAGGAGAGGAAGGAACGGTGCACCACGAAGGACGGTGCATGCATAGTATGGTGCCCAATGGAGATTGCGCAGCTAAACAACTTCAATCCTCACCTCCCCCAAGGTGGATCATCAAAATTTGAAAAAGCGTCTCCACTGATGTTTCACATGTTGTGTTTCCCTCACACCTCAGGATAACCTCCGCCGTGGCGAGCACACACACCGCTGAGGCCAGGGCCCGGCGCTTTGCCTTCTCCCCAAAGAGCACTCGAATCCGCGCCGAGGCGTCGGAGCCCAGCTGGCTGCCGGGGCCCTCGTTCCGGGTGGCTTCCTGGACGTGGTTTTTGGCTCGCGTTCCGCGGCCCACGGGATCCGCCCGGCCCGGAGGGATCCAGTGCTACCGACCCGGCCCGAAGGTACCGGTTTGGGGCGCCAACATGCCGAATGGAAGTGTGTGTGGACGAAAGGAATGGGGGGCCAACATCTCTGGGATGTTCTAGAAAGGACGCGTTTCCGGATAATCTGAGGAAATGACGCAAAGAAGGTCAGCAAGCTGTCTTTGACAAGCCATCCAGTCTGCTCAATTGCAGTGGCAAATGGTACTAATCAAACATGGTCTACATCATCTCCCCCTCAACCAAACCTACTATAATTACGATAACTGAGTGAGGGAGAAATAGCATCTTTGGTGGCAAATGGATGCATGGCATAGCCAAACTGAAGTAGTATTTCTGCATGAACTTCATGAACAACGACCTTAGGAGCTTCATATTTGCAACAGGAACTATCGCAACAAAAGAACACATTGCACCTCTTTGGAGTTTCTGTTAAAACTAAGCCGACTCACTCACTCGTGCAAGTCTGCTAATGTATGAATGAACAAGTGGACCTACTAAATTTCAAACAAGGAATGTGACAAACTCCGCTGATGGCGTCCTTCCATCCACCACCACCACCACCACCACCACCACCATCACAAACACCACCCTTGTACAAGCAAAAACTTGCGGAATGACTAGTGATCGACGTGTTTGTTCTATCTCGTGCGTGCAGAATCCACACCATCCCACAGCCCTAGCATCTACCGGCAGACCACACCAACTCATCACCAGTCGCGACCCTCACCCCGCTCCTCAAGGCTCAACGTGCCACCGGCCGCGTCCGCGGCTTTGGCCGCCGCGCCGGCACCGCGGATGCAAACAACCGTGGCGGCGGGACGCACCCGCAGCGGGCCATTCGGGATCATGGTGGAAGAGAAGCTGAGTGGGTGAGGTTTGGGTCAGTCAAAATGAAGTAACTTTGAGAGCTTCTATTTTGTTTAAAGTCCAAGTATAGAGTTTGATGATCATTTGGAGATGAGTTAAGATTTTGTCAACTCTTAGCTTGGTTCAGCCGTGGTTGAGTTACCTGATGGGATCCGATCGAGGTCCAACGACTTTATGACGATGCGACTCTTGCCAAAGGAGCTGGATTTCCAAGCCTTAACGAGTCTGGATTCAAGTGGATCTACTAGTTTGTAGTAAGTAGAGTTTTGAGGTCTCAGTCTCAAGTCTTTGAACCACTGGCTATATATGTATAATATATAGAGTGGCAACGGGGACAGTTTTGAAACGCTGACGAAATCGCATGGCTGAAGGCTGGGAATTGGCTTATCTATGTCAATCTGATATTGACTCTTATCAACTGCTTCACAAGTCCAAAAATGGAATCGAGCAAGCTACCTGCTTAAGTAGGTCACATCATCCAGTACTCATCAAGCTGGGAGAAGGAATTGTAACCGTTTAGCGGCTAGCGCCCTGCTGTCTCAAATCACCCTGCCACGTGGCAGAAACTGAGACCTGTCGCACACATTGCACACATCTCAAGTCTTCTGAGACTGCAACTGAGAATTAAGCTGATGAGGTGCATAACCTGCCAGTCCGAAGTTCGGCCGCAAAGCTTCCGGCAAAACCAAACCACAGCTGCTTAAGCTGCGGTTTTGCAACCTGCTAGTAGTTGAAGAAGTGTCACTCGCGTTCATCCTAGATGTAGGGGCCCCAACTTGATGTGCAGGACATGGGTAACACCGGGTAACACGCCATAACAACGACCGACATCGATCGACAGCCAGCACAAAAAAGCATGGTTGTGTAACTTAAATTCAACAACTAACAGTCGGGGTGGTCCACGACTGTCCAGTGGTCCAGGCAGGATTGATCCGCAAATCGGTGACATGAATCAGTACAAGCGATGAGTCATGAGCACTTGTCTGGGTCAAGGTGAAAGCCCGAACACAAACAGGCTGAGCTTTCTCTTCCAATGAGTACAGTATCTACTACATACATGTGCGGGCTCCTGGGATTTGTGGCCTGATACCCATTGGTTGCTCTCAGGCAGTTCGATACTGAGTGTGTATGCGTCCGCAACATAGCACCGTGTGGATCACACATAGCACGTGGTATATATTCTCATCTCAATGGTACCTTGTCAGAAGGTAGGACTGGGGCTCTGGCACCTTAGAAGGGCTCTGTATCAACACCAATCTGGACTTGGACTTGCTGGTTCCAGGATCCATGGGGCAAGGCATGCCTAAAGCAAATCGGCGTGTGCAGCAGTGCACTGCTTGCCTTGGATCGAAGAGCTTTCAGTGGAGCCCTTGGAATGAGTTTCTGGGAGTATTGCCTGGGGCTTCTTGCCGCACACCCTCAGAATGTAGACCACCCACCCCAACCAAATACGGAACACATTTCAAAGGTCCGCGCACACCTCGGCCCAGGTGAGCGCTGACACACTCGGCAGACCTAAGTCAACTTACGAGCTTCACAACTTGGACCAGTCTTCGTTTGACAATTGACATAAGTCTCTTGTTCTGACATGAAGCATTTGACCGATCAAGTTCTTCACAACTTGAGTTTTGTGTTCTTCGAGTCTAAAGTCTAAACCAATTCAGGGTCCATAGAACCATTGGTATTCATGGCGGTTGCTCCTGTTCTTTGCAAAGCGACAGGGTTGAGTGCAAACATCCACTGATTTTATCCAGCCACTGGCTCGTGGATGGATATAGACACTTTGAAGGGACAAACTTGTGCTCTACCACTTTCCTTCCAGGTCAAGAGAGGTTTGCAACAGTCAGAATTCACTGAATTCCCTCACAACCTGCCTGGCAGGTGCATAGCATGTGATGCCATCCATTTTGAAGCTCACGTGACTCGGCTGAGTACCTATGCCGTCCAAAAAGATGAGGTGTTGATCAAGGTGGAGAGGGCGTCCTTAGGTAGGGCAAGTACCAGAAAACATAGAATCCTAGCAAATGTACAAGATAATCATACAGTAGCCTTTTTTCTGAACACTTCACGGCCTTGACGGCCAACAAGTGTACATAAAAGTTTAGACAACACTAACAAAAAGATCAACACCTCAGAAGCATTGATGAATGATTGGAAGCTTCGGAAGGGCCAGGGATCATATCTATCCTCCCTGCAGCAATCATGGAAGTGGACAATGACCTCTTGGAAGACCACCCGCCACCTCTACAATCAGGCAGTTTTCCACGTCCATGTTTGTTGGACGAAGGGTACAAGCCTTGAAGGAGCTCCTGATGATTGTGCATCTTCTTGGACACCCAACAAACAGCAGGTGTTGCAATCGCAACAAGCCTAGCTTCTTCCCCACATGGTCCCCATCACCATGCGCACTCCGGTCATCCGAGGCTGCCGGAACTGAGGAGATGCCCTCAGTTTCATTGGGAAATCAAGCGCTGATCCCAGTGGAATCACTACCAGGACCACCCGAAGGTCAGGGCTCTCTGAAGGTCTGGCCGGCTGGACTACCCTACACGCCTCTTATAGGAATCTCCAGACAGGATGGTCCAGGTATGATCCAAATGTTAAAACAACGTTGATCTTTGAGCTATAGAGGACGCTATGCAACTATCATTACAGTCTGTGCCGGGCACTCTGTGGGTACAACTGGGGACCCCAGTCTCAAAGGTCTGTAGGCGAAACTTTGGTGGAGGTCTATATGAGCGAACTGGCGAATTTGGACAGCGCCAGCATGATCGAAAGTCAACATGGGATGCTCAAATGTGCAAAACTTCGGCTCCAACTACCCCCCTGAGGGCTTTGGGATGGGTGCCACGAGGGTCTCAGTATCTTGTGAGATATTGGGAGCCCTAGGGGGTTGACCAACATCCACGCCACAACGGGTCTGACGCATGCGTTGGGGATTTCATGGTTGCGTCATGGTGCCTTCCAGGATTGAACACATTCCTAGAAGTCTGCAGGTCTTGGACTGCGGTGATCAGCTTTGTATGTGAAGATCCTGATGAATCTTATTTGACTTAGACCTTTAAAATCAGGGAAGTTTCCAACACATCAACAAATACATGAACCATGATGTGATTCCAGGCCACATATAGCCAGCGAATGTTGGTCATCTCAAAACATCAACTCTGGACCAAATCTTTCATGGTGCCAAGGGCCCACCCTCTTGCCTTCTGAAATGGTTCTGCGATCAAAGGCAAAAGGGTCAGAGGCAAAAGGTTGGAAGACAAGACTTCAAGAGTTGCGCCAAACTGTTCTGTGATGAGGTCTATCCGAGTCTATCCATCACTGATGAGGTCGGCTCCAACTTAGCTCCCTGACACTGATGTTCGAGCAAGCAAAGTCCTGGCATGAGTGACTGAGACTAGTCAGGGAGTGAGTCTTGAAATGAAACTAGCAGCCACGATTCGCAAGCTGAGCACAGCTCATACGTAGCTGAGGTTTCCAGCAAAACTGAATATTTTGACAAACAAACTCATGGCATGCGGCATGCATGTCATGTATTTAGAACCCATAGATGATCAATCATCCATGTGACTTGATGCTTGAATACCATGTGACTCTAATTGAAACAAACATCATCCCACCCACCCTGGCGGGTCCTTGGGCGATTGAGGGGATCCCAAAGCCTTGCCGTTCGCGCGAACGGAGTGGATTCCTTCATTTTCAAACGACCCGGAACCCATCTGGCACCACCAGGTGGGGTCGTGTGGAACCTGGAACCGGCTCGTTGAAGGTCCCAACCTCCCTGCACCGGGCATCGAAGACCAAACTGTTGGGCTTCCGAATTGAGGTGTTTGAGGTGTTGAGGTGCAGGAATGGGAGAGTTGAGACTCGATCCTTTGAGACTCGATCCTTTGTAGACCTCCTCACCATGCAATTAATACCCACCAGCATGATGGGCTTGTAACAAAAAAGACATGTCTTAGTATCCAGCTATATAACTAGAAAACATCAAGTTCGAACTTATGAGTATGGTCACCTCCCATGGCTTTGGGTCAAACATTGTTTATATCATACCAAAGCTGTACGTTCTAAAATAAGAAATTGTCTAAATTCATGTACAATACATATATTTATTGTAAACAAAAAAAATGCATACAGTAGAGAAAACAAACGAATACACTGCTACCAAAGAAGAATCGCTTGTCAAGCTCAGAGTTCTTTTTTGGACAAGTCGTGGGATATGGCCAGAAAGAAACCAAAGTGCCGTGGACAAGTCAAAAATGCGCACAGTCCCTGAATGTCCTTCATCAATTGCTTTATAACTCTGACCCACATGTGTTGGTAGGAAAAAAGAATGGAAGAACCTTTGAACACCTTACAATCCCTGTTCCGTGGTCACTGTAAAGTCGAGGACCTGGTTGAGACACCCCAGGTAGCCAACACGCCAACAAAGTAGGGATCAGTCGCCAGCTTCAACACTTCTCTCCGGTCGGCGTGCTTTCGCTTGCCTTCCCCACATCGGACCCCCCGCAGCTTTCACCGGCGGAGTCTGCACCTGTGAGTCCTCACGGCTTGACGCAGCGTCAGCCGGGCGAACCATCGGCTTGGCCTTAGCCACTGGAAAGTCGGAAGATGGAGCGTCTTCCTGTCATTACATGATTTCGCGAGACGCAACACATGCAACATTCATTTGTACATGCATAAAATGTTTTGTAGTTGCTTGACATCTGAAGGAAATCTGTGGCTGTAGAAGTGTGTTTAAACAAAAAACACATGTGTTCCAGACTGCCGTCTTTCGTTGCTCTCACTACAAACATGTCACATGTCTATATAGAGAGGACTCCTGTATCTGTGTGATGATGGATGTTCAGCATCAACGATGAAATGCCTGGATGGGCTGCAGTACCAAGATCAGCCACATGGCCATGGCCATGGCATGGGCATGGCTGTGTACCCTTTGTCAAAGATTGTCAAGACACCAACTATTGATCCTGAGCATCGGAAAATATATAGATATGATATAGATATTCATTGGCCCTTGCGTCAGTAGCTCCAGACGCGCAGCCCGTTGTGGGCTCGCCCTGCCACCCTGAGCTTCCGGCGCCTTGCCATCGCAGCCTCAGCAGCGTTTAGAGGTATAAAATAGCATCGAGGCACCGTCGCGTTGATTCAGGGATCAGGTTTCCAAGGGCTGACTGAACCCTGCGGCTCAAACAACACTGACCAATCACAGTAACACATTTGTCTGTGGCGGTCTGTGGATTATTGTTTATAAATTGTTATCTTGGTATATATTCTTATCTAGTATTATCTTGTTATCTTGGTATATATTATATATTATTCTTTTCAGTCTGCCCCTCTTGACCACACTGACCCGACCCAGTCGAGGCCATGCCCACCACAGCGATCATCCGCTCTGAGGCGCCGGCGCGGTGGCCGAGTCCGGCCTCGGAGCATGGCGAACGGTGTTTGGAGCAACGCCCACCGTGGGATCCAGTCCTACCGAACCGGTAATGTTGGCTTGGGATTAGGCAATCCCCCCCCTATTAGTCTACCCAGCGTTCAGGCCCCAATAATAAACAAATTTGAACTATGAATTTCCACAGTCACCACCCTCTAAATAAATGTTTGCTTGGCTGAAACCCCCCCTCTTAGTCTACCCCCTGTCCCACCAGGAAACATGTAATTACTTAAATATATATGTGTGTTTTATTAGTTTTGTTCTTTTTGCCTTGTCAATATTTTCTTGTCTTGCCATGGTGAAACTGATCTTCTGATTGATTACCAATGCTCTCCCAAAGCAACAGTTTTCCTAGAATTTCCAAAAACTCTCTAGGAAAATTCTGTCATTTTCCCTTATTAAAATTAAAACTCTATCACAATCTGCAATTTGAGAAGCTCAGAAAGGGTACCCCCCATACACCCCCTACCCCCCTCTAATAGTGGGGTACCCCCCCCCTATTAGTCAACCCCATCCATGATGAGCTCTCATGGACCTCATGATGAAAGGGAATTAGTATTTGGGCTCTCATGGATCTCATCATTCCATCCCAGCTCTTCCAAATACTAATTCCCTTTCATTCCAATTCTTCCAAATACTAATTCCCTTTCAACCCAACCCTTCCAAATACTAATTCCCTTTCATTCCAGTTCTTCCAAATACTAATTCCCTTTCATTCCAATTCTTCCAAATACTAATTCCCTTTCATCCCAATTCTTCCAAATATTACTAATTCCCTTTCATCTCAATTCTTCCAAATACTAATTCCCTTTCATTCCAATTCTTCCAAATCAAATTCCCTTTCATCATCAGGTCATCCCCACTATTAGGGGGATGTGATCTCCAAAACCTCCAATCTCAGACCTTGTTGACCTTCTAGGGGGGGGGGGCCCGTTGATTAATACGATGTCGACATTATGGTTCGGTATGTTTCGCTACTCTTGGACCCTCCATGATTCTAATGTACAAGTGTTGAACACATCACCGCAGAAGGTCGAGGTCGAGGGGTGAAATCCTCCGTTCCAGGGAGACAGGGATGTCTCCCGTCCGCCAAAAGACCATCAAAAAAAAAACGTCCGTCACAGGTTCTCTCGGTTCTGACCTATGACCAACAAAAAGAACCACCTAGAACAGATGATCTGGAGAGCCTTCACTGAGTTGAACATATGAGTACCCTACCAAAAAAAACAACTAGAAGTATCCCCCTTACTACTCCCAGTGGTCTGCCGTTTTGCATTTCATAGTAAAAGTGCTTTATAACATGACACATGCCAATAAATTTACTATAAAATGAGAAACCAACCTTTTTACATATCTTGAAAAAAATATGAATACACAACATCACAGCAAACTGCTACAATGGCCAGATTGTCAAGAGACATGGATTTTGATATGAAATGACTTGAAGCAAATGTGAGATTTCAAAGCAGGTCTGAACCAATCTCATAAGGTTTTTGTGGGACAAAACGTTTAAGATTAAAGTACGAAATTAAAACAATCAACCTTTTCTGGAACATCCTTTTTTTGGGCTTCTAGCGGTCAAAATGATCTTTATGAAATGAGGGTCGGATTCATCATTTTATAAGAGAAAAGGTTCTGCATTTTACAGAGGGACAAGTGAGGGGGATCTAGAAGTAAACAGTCTTCGGCTGGACATCGTGTCTTGAAAAAGTGATTTGACTGCAACACCGATAGGAGCCTCTCACATGGGTGATGGCATTGGTTTGTATGTTTGAGAAGGTAGTGCCTTTGCATTTCTTGGGGACTTGAGTGGGGCTTCACCGATACTCCCTACCGACACCCGACCGATACTCTTCAGTTCTGGTCGCCCGGGTAGGCAACCCCCACTTGAACGCCAGCCTTCTTAACACAAATACGTGTACGTGTTGGTGACACCTCTCAGGGCAAACTCGCCTCGTACAGAAAGCCAACAACAAGTGGAACGGAACTCCATCAAAAGGCGCAACTGCCATCATCATTAGTTCAACTAGCTGCACAACCCTCTGTAGGATGTATGGATGCGTCATCCACAAGTAGATGGTACCCAAGAGTTTTCCAGCCAATTACAGGACCAACTTGATAGCCAAAACCAGGGGATACCGAGGGGCAGGGGGTAATCACAAACAACAAAGGATCCAACATATCATTCCAGCCATCCCACTTACGACTGTATATAAGGAAACACTGGTTACAAACTGTTTAGTGACGACTGGATCCACTGGGATCTCCGCTCGCGAACACGTAGAAGCCACTAAGTCATTCACAAGATCCCATCATTGGGATTTTGCAAACCCTCGTAGATAGGTGAACAAACTACAAAGCCTTTACCTAATCTCGAAACAACGCATCACAACTGGTTGTCAATCGAACCGCCCAAAACTGAACCTACAGGTTGGTGACAAGCTTGCCTGCCAGTCATCCACATCAACATTCGGATCCATTTCTTTTATGCACGTAATCCTAGTCCCAAAGAGTCACTGGGATAGCACGACCGCTCGGCTCGCGGCGACACGAGCCATTCGGATTCTCGTTTCCGACCCGAGCGGCGAAGGGAGTCGTCGTGGAGCAACCTTGGCTCGCGGAGGAAGGCCCGAAACTGTTCCACTGATGGCTTGTAGGCAGCATGTGCCGGAGAGTCGTGCCCACTGAATTAGGTTAACTAAGATCAAAATCTTGCATGACACATCATGACACATTGTTTCAATGTTCACAACATGATGATCTGGAACCACCCGAAATCACCCCAACAATCTGTCGCACAACTGTGTGGTACTGCACAGGCCAGAATTTGTACAGAAACCACACTGGCTAAGTGGTTCTTCATGTTTTTCATTCAGTAGTTGAAAGGGGGGTCCACCATTTCATTGAACTACAACAATGCAGTGCACTTACAGTCAGGTGAAATACTTGAGGAGATGGGGGTGGACGAAAGGTAGCATGTCTGCGGCTGCTGCTGCTGCTGGTTGCTTAGTCGTTGCTGCTGCCACTGGTGCCACTGCTGCTGCTTTCTGCTTTGCTGTGCTGCAACCGCTGATTTGATGTTGCTGCTGCTGCTGCTGCCGCCGCCACTGCTGCCGCTGCCGCTGCCGCCGCCGCTGCTGGTTGCTGCTGCTGCTGCTCCTGCTGGTTGCTGCTCCTGCTGGTTGCTGCTGCTGTTTGGCTGTTGCTGTTGCTGCTGCTACTTCTTGCTGGTTGCTGCTGTTGCTTGAATCCTGAAGCCTGCTGCTGCTTTGCTGTCCCCCCCTCTTTCAATTTCGTCTGCGCAACCCCCAAAAAACTGAACGAAAACCAAGGGTTGTGGAGGCCAAACTTGTGTGAGCTTTGGTGCTTTGCTGCTGCTGCTGTTGCAGTCCTTGCTGCTGCCACTGGTGCCACTGCTGCTGCTTTCTGCTTTGCTGTGCTGCAACTGCTGCTTTGCTGTTGCTGCTGCTGCTGCCGCCGCCACTGCTGCTGCTCGTTTGCTGCTGCTGGTGCTGGTGCTACCTTTTTGCTTTGCTGCTGCTGGTTTGCTGGTTTGCTGCTGCTGCTGGCTGCTTGCTTCAAGCACCGGACCACTTCACCACCCCCAATACATTGTTGCTAAAGCAAAGACAACTCAGGTAGCGTAACCGCTACCTTTCGTGATAACAATCCAGGTCTGCAAAAAAACCAGCCTTGGGGACGGAAGTCGGAGGTAGGGAATTCTTGGGATGAGCTTGGAGGAGGGATCAGAAGTTCCTTCTAGATGCAGTTGAATACTCAGGGATGCGATATTCAGCCACAATTTTTTTCTGAGGGCCCTGGCACATTGCATGGCTTCCTGGAGCAATTCCTTGGCGGGTTTCCCCGCGGCCGTCGGCGGTGTGGCTGCAGGTGTCTCGGCAAGTCCTGCCGCGGCGCTGGGTCAAATTGGGCCACAAAGAAATGATTTTGGAGAGTTGCGCAGCAATGCGCACTATATGGTGCAAAATCGTGCAAAGGCACGCTGCGTTTACTTTGAAGTTCCCAAATGAAGCATGTAGGTTGTCGTGCTATTTTTGACAGAAACATGGGACGAGCTGCCGGTGGCTCGATCCACGCGCCTGTGTCGCTCGGACGTCGTGCAGGTGACCTCGGGAAACGTTCTGGCCCAATTGGTGCGTCTGAGTCATCTGATTTTGATCCTCGCTGAACTATTTCCGGATTCTTTTGGAGAGTGGATGATCCTATGTAGTGGTTTTGGCTTACTGCATCACAACCTACTGCTTCGACAAAGAAGCAAGTCTGCACATGGAAAAGTCATCAAAAAACACGTCGAGGGCCTTTTGCTCACAACATGACTTGCCGCAAACGACCCCCACGGCGCACCCAACTGTGCAGAAACGCACTTCACCTAGTCAGGCTCAGTCAGCCAACGCCGCCCCAAATTGAAGGTCTAGAAGCCAAACAAAGGGTAGCTTGCAGCCCCAAGACTCTTAGCTCAACCACCATGGCACTTGCTGCGCATCTCCAGGGCACTGAGCCACAAGCGCCGAGGAAGTCTGCACTTCCGCACGTGTAGCACTCGTGCAAGTTTGTGCAGATACTGCTTTGATGACGACCGCGGCCAAGTCAAGGCAAAGCCATGTGCACCACGACTAGCGTAACCTGCTTCCACAGTCAGGTGCTAGGGGCCATAAGTATCCACAACTTAGCGCCATGCAAAGTTGCCAGCTTTGCCTCGACAAAGCATGCCACTGTGCGACACGTCAATAGTTAATAAAGTGACCTGCACTGCGCTTTTCTATCTTATCCGGAAGGCTTGCAACCCAGCAGCCGAGTTGTGCTTCAAGTTCTGCAAAAGCAACTCCGACGTCTTCGCCGTTTTCTGAAAAAACAGCTAATCTATAGACGTTCATGAAGGCCAAATGGACATGTAAATATGTATATACATGCTTTTGGGACAGCGAAGGGCCAAAGGCCCGACAAGTCATTTCAGCATTCCTCTGAGATTTTCTAGCATACAAATCCAGTGGAAAAGTAGTACATGCTGTGGTGCTATTCTGAATTGAATCTTCATTATGGCCAGAAACCACAAGAACTGTTTGCACATAAATTCAAACATCAATAGTGATCATTGGAGAAGGAAGGGATCGCTTCAAGGGTCATATATGGCTGTGGGTCAAAACCTGGTGGCCTTTAGTAATCCATTCTGTTCATTTTCCGTGATCAACCAGGGTTCCCCGGTTTTGCTTCAAAGGTCATAATCACAAATCATGTCTTCTGTTTGCAACTGGCACAGGTCTCCTATTTCTGGCTTCCAAACTTCCGATGAGTGTTTTGGATTCCTTGGGCAACTGCAAAGAGGAGTTTTTTTTGTGCCCAGAAAATGTACTGTATCAATAACAAAGCTGAACAAGCTTTTTCGAGGCTGGGCTAGGAATCTGCTATTTTACATCAAGTCATATTATTTGGCTTCATGTTGGAACTAAATGCAGCTTGTTGTCCATGTATGTCTATTCATTGGGCTTGTGGAGATTCCATTCCGTTCATTAAAGCAGCACTCTGAGAAACGTATTACATAGAGCCATTTCAGGTCAAGAGGCAGTGGTATAATAACTACAAAGAATTACATGAGCGATTGTCAAAGTTTGTTGTGGAGTTGCAAATCATCAGGATTTGGTGAGTGTATTATCGTTTTTCACAACCATCACGTTATCGTTTTTGCTGAGTGTGTTTTTGTTTTTTGAGCAAAACATGCACTGACTATTCGTCACTTTCTCTAATTTTGAGCCTAGCTCACATGTCATTGCTTCATGACTCATCTCGTTCCACAGTCATTGACAACAATGGGGATGCACAGCCCTGTCTTGCTGGCATTGGTCACTCTGTTCGGGTCAGCTGGCCCCAAAAACACATTCCTGCTGCGACCGTTGGCTGAGCTTACCAGTACAGGGCTGGAAGGTATGACAGTGAAGGTCTTTCCGGTGAAGCTGTTGGCCCAGGCCACCAAGTTGGTCCGAAAAATCGCCTCGAGCAAAGAACCAAGCAAAGAGCGAAGGTTGTACAACTGCGAAGTAGCGATAGCGAAGGTTGTGCAAAAGTGTACATGCACATCATGTCTGTTTGGCATCTGCTGGCCAAAGACATATGATGAACCACAAGAACGCACTCCCACCAACATGTTTGTTCGCCACCTCGTAGGATAAAGGCCTTTGTGGTTGATCCGTGATTGGTTCACATGCTTTTGGGACCCGATTCCCAAACACAGTGACGGAACCACAAGCCCACTGTGTTCAATAGTGAGCCCCAAATAGATCACATACCACATGATATAAATGAAATTGTTCGATAAATGATACATGTATTAATTTATATATCTATTATATACATATATGAGAGAGAGAGAAAGTGAGAGCGTAGTATCAAGATGTATGTTTTTTTATGTGCCAACCCACTCGGTCACCCCGGCGTGGTGCTCTTCTGCAAGGTCAGGCTGAGTCTCAGTTCCTGTCATGGCAGGGCCACAGCGCCATGCGCTGGGTGCCTAAGGCTCCAACTACCTCGCTTTCGAAGGTGCTTGGGGCCCAGGAACAGGGGTGTCCCTACCTGGATGAGATTGAAGCCCTAGGGTGTAACAGCTCAAAGGACACCGGCAGCAACTGGAGGCAACGAAACACTTTAAGCTGTAAATACTGTGGTTTGCTTCTTCCTTCACCAGTACCACTGACAAAACCATGGCTTTGTGCCAAACAGTGCAGAGGTGGGGGTGGGCCTACACCAGAAATCACCTCTCTTGCAGTCACCTTTAAACATCACTCTTCCACCTGCTTGCCAGTGCTGAGCCCCCTCCCATCCGTGACCGCCCTCACGGCCCTCACGGCCCTCCGGCTCGCTGAAGCTCCTCCAACTCCCGCCGAACCGAGCTCAACTCACTTGCTTGTTGTCCCTGTGCTTGGTGCGCCTGGCACGGAAGGGTGCCCCGCGGTGTACGGAGTTCCGACGCGAGAGTCTTGCAGGAGTTCCGCTGGGGGAGCCTGGAGCAGTGGCTGCAGACTTGGGACATGAGGCCTGCACGGATCAAAAAGTGAAGATGCAGTCGTTTACCTCTCTTAGTGGTGTGCAACCCTACACTCTTGTTGGGCAAAATGCAAATCGGTCTGCGACTGCTTGTGAACCACATCTAGATTAGATGGCACGCAGGGGCGGGAGGAGTCCTGCCTGAACTGATCCGCACAAATCCCAGTGGTTTCTACGAGTACCACAGGTACCATGGACAGGCCGCCTCTGTTTGAATCAGAAACGGAGCGAACCGAGCAGATTTGGAGGTCAGGTCAGGTCTTTCTTTGTTGAGAGATTTGCTCCCCCCCCTGAACAGCACCTCTTCAAACGAAAACACCACACACACACACACATCTTTCTCCTTTTGATAGGAACAGGCCATGTTGTGCGGGGGTATATCGTCACTACGCTTTTGAACAGAGCAAACCGTTTGTCAAGCAGCGTGTCAAAGCAGTCGGTCAAAGCACAAGGAACACAAAGAGTTGAGGGGGGTTGAAGGATCTTCGCGTTGCTAATGCAAAGTTCTGCCGCTTGGTGGGTCAAAAGAGTGAAACACTTCAAACGCGTTTATTTTCCTTTAACTTGGGACCTTCGCTGGTCCAACTCCTCGCTTTGACCACAAGGCAAGCAAAATGACCTAGGCTTTTGAAGAATGAATGGGGCTAGCGGCTAGAGGTGGGTTCAAAATGGTTCAAACATGTTCAAGGCCTGCATGGATTCCAATAAGTCAAACTATATACATATACCTCAAATGCTTCTGCAAATGACTCCAAAGGAACGCCGTGCGGAGACACAACAATCAAGCCCTACATTCCCAGGTCCAGGTCCGACCCAGGTCCAAACCTCCTGAAAAACGCATGTTGGTCGTTCGTCGTGTTTCTATATTTTTGCGGTGCCAACTGACCTTAAATGGCAGGGTTGAACAAACCAACTGACTCTATTAGGGAGAGACCAACTGTTTCTCCTTAATAGAGTCTGACCAACTGACCGTCCACCGATAGCTCCAGGCGGCGCTCAGCGAGCGAGCCAAACGACGTGACGACACCGGTGACGACATGGAGAGCTGGTGAGCTGGTGAGCAAAACGAATTCCGGTGAGCTGGTGAGCTGTTCCGACATCCAGGTGAGAATTTCAGGTGATTTTATATCAATCTTGATATGTTATGATATGATATCATGGTATGAATTCCATGGTTGTATGACAATGACAAGCCTATCAAACAAATGCTGAACAATTGGGCTGAAGCCACTTGAAGTCTGTGAAGGCATTTGTTGTGGGGCCCTCCGGCCCTCCCCTGCAGGCTACCCCAGGCGATGCGTTCGACGGTCTGCCAACTTAAGTTGGCGGCATCGCCAAAAGATGCCCACCAAAGCGCTTGTTGGTAGGGAAAAGCGGGTGGAGAGCAATGCAACAAAGGCAGCAGCAGTATCAAAGGAATGATCAAAGGATTGGCATCCCTTTCAGACCGCAAGGACGTGCGACGTGCCTTGGCCAGCTCAGCTTGGAGATGAGGAAGCTGCTGCAGGAGTGCAGCCTTAGTGCAGGAACTGAGTGAGACAAACCAATAGCACATGCAGGAGCAATAGAGAACAACAACATGGCGTGCATATATGGAGTTTATATGTGAACCTTCACCAAAATTGGCACACTCTCCATGCCTGTACGGGTTTTTAATGAAGCACCTGACACTTGCAATGTCCAATACCCTAGTTTGGGTCGTGTGGGAGTTCGTGACCTACAACCAAGAATCCCACAGACTTACAGCCAGGCACTGTTTCATACTTTATTTACAAGGGTGTGCCCATCCGCCATTGGCCCGATCCCTCGGTATCCTTCGGTCCCTCAAAACGGATTGGAGACAGAAAAGGGAAACACACCAGTCACCGTTTTTCCAGTTGACTGATGGGGCGGCAACCAGAGTCACATTCTGAAATACATTTTTGTGCCATAGCCGCCGTGGCTCATAAACTTGGTATCGCCCCCCTGTGGATCCACTATAACCACAAGTAGACAACCCGTGGTTCCAAAGGAGCAACACTGTAGACCTGGAATCCCTGGTGCCTTAACTCATTTAGAGAGGTTTCTGGGATCCACTGTTGGTTCTGGGATCCACTCATGCGCCATGCTCTTCACCATTCTCTGCATTCCCAGCAGCTACATTGCTGGGCATAGCTTCAGCGGTTGCACCTGAGCGGTTGTCACAGCAGCGGTCCCTTTGGAGGAAAACACATCCCTTGACCCAACAGAACCCATCGATGTCTGCGACAGGGCTCCAAATTGGATACTAATACTTTGGACTCCTGCAGCTCTCTCTCTCTCTCTCTCCCTTTTTGTAGGCACCCAACTTTAGTATACGCCTACGCCTCTTCACTTCGGAAACTAGCGGAAAGGATCAAGGCTCGGCTCGAGTTCTTGTTTTCACCCACCACCGACCCCTCAGCAATCCAATCAACCTGCGCGCTTCCAGTAATCAGTAATCGAACTCTTTGAATCTAAATTAATAGCTTTTTTGTTACTACTAGTAAGGCACTTGTTACTACTAGCGTGGCACCTGTTACTAGATGAATAGTCAAAATAAGAACAACTTCAGACTTCAGCCGCCGCTGTACCAGGCCTTCGTGGGTTTTCGGCCACAGCGTCCAAACGGGTCCGTCCGTGACTTTCTCGGGCACCCGGCTCTCACGGGTGCCGTGCGGGGCACTCAAGGTCCTTGGAAGTGTCTGGCAAAAAGGCAAAAGCCAACAGCCAAACAGACCCGGAAACTGGTCCCTACCATCAAATACGCCAAGATCAGTGCCATAGTTTGCCAGAAACATGGGAGCTCCACCCAGATTTTAAAAAAGAAAACACTTGGGATAATGAACCCCTGGGATCCACGTAGAGCTCCCAGAAAAACCTGAGGCCCATGACGTCGTCAGAGACGCTTCCGGACATGGAATCGCCTCGCCCACCGGCGGACATCGCGTGCGTGCGCAGGATGGAGCGAAAGCGGAAACGGGTTTTAGAGGTCGGTGAATTTGTCGTCTTCCAATGTCTTCCATGGTGTCTTCTTTTCCAGCTTCCATTTCAAAAACATGACCATTGTTAGTCTATCACCATGCGGATCTATTTTGCTTTGTTACCTAAGAAGTACTCTTATCAGACAGCCCCTCCCCGCAACAAGCCTTTTTTTCAGTGGACGTCCTGGCCCCTGGAAAGACCATGAAATCCTCTATAAGTCTACGGGTGTTTGTCAACTTCCATGTTTGTTGCAGGGAGGGTCATCAGGCCTATCTGGGCTCCTCCGGTGCCACGCGGCTATCCGGTTATAGCGGGTGCTCGGTGCGCCATGGTGGTCACATCGGTGTGTGCTTGAAAACGGCCCCTATAGCCTAAGGCCTAGAGGTACACGAGTAGTAAAGCCCCCCCAAAAGGATAGCTGCGTGTCCTATTGGAACACCGATGAAGGGAGGTCTCCCTATTGGAGCTACACGCTCATGTCATTTTTCCCACAGCTTCTTCCAACACTGGACTCACTGGATTCAACATTGCTGGAACAGGGAGAATTGCATGGGCCAATCTGGCTCTTCCAGTGTGAGAACTGGGAGACCTGCACATGAACAGGGTCCATCCGTTTTTCCTGATCTCCCCCAGTGCCCGCCCTGGGAGTGTTCTCCCGTGAGTGCCGCAAAGGACTACCTGGCAAGATTGCTGGACCGTCCGAAGCTGAGACTGCAAAGGGAAAAAAGAAAACCACAGGTGGAGAAAACACATAATATGGAAAGCATCGCCCGGTGCTTCCAATTCCCTACGAAGAGTAAGAGCTTCATACTCCCTTCGGACGATCTTCGTACATCGAAGAAAACAAATCCCATCCAAGTTCAAAGGGATTCTTGATGTCTACAGACCGCTGCTAGAAATATGTACGGAACAGTTTCAGTACAAGATTGGGCAGCATGTTTTTTTTTCCTGCGAATTCGCAAATGATTCAGAAATACAACGAATAACAAGTTCACATTCTGCAGCATTCATGGTCACGCCACAAGATGTTGATATCCTAAGACAGAATACCCTACACAATTCCACATAATGTTCACTTGAAAGGTCAAACATGGACATGTAAATCATGTAACACGTTTCGGAGTTTTGTTTGGTTGAAAACTTGCCAGGACCCTCCAAATCGTCTTCCAATATCAATATCCAAATTTCTTTGCGTACTCTGGACCCTCCAAGTTTAGCTCCTGATCCTAGGCAATCTCTATATATTCACTTCACATACGAGGTCAACAGTCCGCCAAGACCTTCAAGTTTAAAGGTGTTGTGTCCGTTGTTCTTGAAGTGTTTCCAGCCATCCTGATCTGTTGCATCGAGCAGAACGATTATATGACCAGCCCGCATCGCCGGGGCGGTTGCACACAAAGGTTTGATATTTGTTGACTAAAAACATCAAACGCCGCCTGAGATCATTCAGGGAAGCCCCAGTATAGTATAGGGTGTTGTGGGCACTGTGGGTTGGCAAACTATAATTTGATTTTCAACAGGTAGGCAATTTTTTCGTTATGCAGCTACAGAGCGGTTCAAATTTCACAACCGGTGGCCATGAGACATCATGCAAAAAAAGGTGTTCAGCCATCCTTGAGCGATAAAAGCCCTTGAGCTCTGGGTGCATGACAATGTTACAACACCAGGGGTACTAAGTTGTGAACAGTAGTCATTCTGTTGCTTTTGACTAGTACCTGATGTCATCTTGTCTGGTGTTCTTCTCTGCCAGTATTTTAGAACAAACAAACTGTTTACATGATGTTGAATGCTCAATGTCTTGCATGTCTCCTTGCCCTCCTGAAAACACCCGCCAAATCCGCGGGATTTTTTCGGCACTGCGGGCCCCAGGCGCCTGCATAGGAGCTCCGAGGTGTATCCCTGGTCGATGTAATCACCGGAATGTGGTCTCGCGCCTGTCGCAGGTGAGCAACGGGGCAACAAAGATCTGTTTGCTCACCCTGGAGCTTCCAGCTTGTACACTCTAATTGACATGATGAAAGAAACAACGCTAGAAGCGAGGCACATGGAGGGTCCCCAATGGTCTCAATGGAGGGTCTCCAGGCTGGCACTTGCACTCGGGGAATAGACATGAATAGACTGTTGTGGAAAAATCCTAGTAGCAAGAAGCTACCAGTAGCAGGGGCATCGCTACTAGCAACAAGTCCATCGCTACTAGGAACAAGGGCATTAATTACTACTAGTAACAAGAAGCTACTAGTAACAAGGTGCCTTGGTACTGGTAGCAAGAAGCTACTAGTAGCTGAGTGCATTGGTACGAGTAGCTGAGTGCAGTCCAAAGGAGCGGCCATTTTCGCGGCTGTACGCGAAGGGCATTGGCCCAGCTGTACTCGAGAGCCAAGAAACCCTGGCCGACACGTCTGGCCCTCACGTTGGAGTGCCCATGGCCAAAGGTGAACCGCACTGGCTGCACTCACAGGTTGAGCTACCCTAAGCTGTTAACACTTGCATACTTCGCTGTCAACACTTGCATGTGTTTGGATGAAAAACACCTGATCAATGATCAACACTCCATTTGCCACTACAGCCATAGGGAGTCAGTGCAACAACAGCAACTCTCTATACATATCTAGTGTTCCACTCAGCCATCCGACTCTTGGGGTTGCTACCCGCGTCGGCCACTCAGCCCAGGAGTTGTCTACCTGCAGCGGTGGCGCTGGGCCTGGCATCGGTGGCCATCCGATGTGCAGGAGCCAGCTTGAATGAAGTAGATAAAATACAATCAATTAGATACCCAAGCCCAAGCCCTCGCAGGTATATCCCATCAATGACCAGTAACAATGGATGATGATCATGATGGTGTAGTCAATGCCTTTCCCAACAGGCATACTAATCCGCAGAAAAACATATTGACTGGTACCTCAAAAACTATGGAAAACAGTGCCTCGGTGCGACCTTAATTCAACGTTCATCTAGTTTGTGAGAGAAAAACATGATCCGGATCTGCAAAACAGTTTGGAAGACATACGTTGCCAGCGCGGACATCCGTGCAGCACGATACGTGTTGACTTTTGGCACCAAATACGACCCAGATCTGCACATCATCCACCAGAACGCACCAAAAGACCCCACACCCAGCTGGCCCGGGATGGCATGCCGATGACCAAGACCTCGACCCCGCAGCATGGCCACGATGGTTGCTGTGGTTCAACACAGTTTTTCATATTCACTCTGGCCCCGAGTCGACTCTCCAATTCATGTTCGGCAGCTGCAAAAGAAAGAGATCAGTACTAGCACAACGTCAAGACGTTGTAGGACTCCCATTGTGCACGGTCGATTCCTTGCTGGGTGCCATACATGGAAGTTTTGAGCTACCCAGGATAATCGTTATAGTAACTTTATGTAACTTTACTACTCCCCCAGGATCATCTACTAACATCGAAAAACATGACCTCTTTCCCAGGGAACTCCTATACTACAGTCAACAAAAAACAACGTTCACCCAGTTCACCACGGTGTCTTCTCACTCCGTCCATGCCCTACGGCCGATATCCACGCTGCCCGGAACGGCGCAGTTCGCGTCCGCCGCGCCGGAGATGCTGCGTGGCTGCAATCACCGCGAAGCCCAGGACCCCGAAGCAACAAATGCCTTCCGTCAGGCTGTCCCGCCAGGTGCGGAAAGCGAGTGGGGTGGACGAAACAGCGGAGATGGAAACGAAGGCAAGAATATGGCAAGTATGAGCGGAAGTGTCCAAGCTTCAAGTCGGAATAGTTAGTCATTCTCATCATAAATCCAACATAATTAACCAAAAGCGTTGATGAAGAGAACCTCTGCCTTGTTGAATTTGGTTCAAATAAATTCATAAATTCAACTACCTCCTGAGAAGTACGTGCTTGGGTGGGCCAGCTACCTTCTGAGGAAGCACTTGGAGTCCTAGGGACAATACCAAGCACGACGGGTGTGCTAGTCTTGGATGCCCCAGATTCCCAGGACAACACTACACGAGATATATTTAATATATACAGTGGTTTCAGAGTAGATGGCACAATCCCCAAAAGGTGGTTTATATGGACCCCCATCTAAATTAAACAACATCTAGGGTTTGTGCCATCTACTCTGAAACCACTGTAAACGAATAATATGTAATGGTCCCTCCAAGATCTGCTGTAAGATCTTTAAGACACTTCTTGTGACAGGAACCCTCCAAGTAGATCCAGCATCCAACAAAAAGAACAACCGTGAGCTGCATGACTTACTTTGCATTTCCAGGGAGGCAATACAAATGCAATTGCTCAAATCCTGTGCGACCTTCATCAAGCCCACACATGTCCAAAACTCCAACTCCTCAGCCAGGCGCACCTGCCACTGGGCTCCCAGAGAAGTCGGAGATCCACACGCTCAGGCGCACACAGACGGCCGCAAAGGCTAAGGCACTCAGCAACACCGGGAAGCTGCGCTGGAGCTTGAAGCCCAAAGCTCCTTGAAGTTTCCAAGAGATCCAAAGCACCAATGAGTGTTTTTTGAAGCTATGAAAGATTCAATCCATTAAAGGCCATCTCTTGCTTGCAGGGTTCTTCAATAGTTGTCAGAAACCTGGCATTTCCATGACACCATAATTGGCACGTCTCATGAGTCCACTTCAAACCATCGCTTCGGAACCGAGGCCCCCAGTCTGAACGTGACGACGTGTCGTCTTTCCAAGTGTCCGATGAGACAGTGCACCATCGCATAGGGTGCCCACCCAGTGAGTTCCATTCCAGGATGTGCGATCGCAAACGTCGCTAACCTCCGGCGGATGGACCAAGGGCATCACGCCCGGAGCGGACCAAGGGATAGTTCCTTTGACTGGGATAGTTTGTGGCAGGGGTTCTTCTGTAGCAACTGAACATCCCTTGAGGCCCTATATAAAGTATATGCTGCAACATCAACCTTGGCCTGGAGGATGGCATATCTGTTCCTGCAAACCAGTTTTTGCCAACTCCTCCTCACTCCAAGAAAAAGACACCGACCCACTGGCCCCGGCGTCCCAAGGCACATGCCCGAAGCGCCGGCACCCATTCCTAGGACCCCAATATTCAGGCTCCACGTGACCAGCTCCTGAGATGGACCAAGCGTGGTAAGCGTGTCTCTGGTTCTATGAAGTGGTTGTGGCTCAAGTTGGGAACATATCTTCTGTGATATCGATAAATATACTATGATTATATATGGTATATTTATAACTTATACAGTAACTATTTGTTGGTTTTACAGAAATCATGGTGCCCCCCCAGCTTCTTCAATCTTTTGATTGACTTTTTGACCTCAAACAAGGGGATGAACAAGTCACTTGGAAGAACCAGGTATATACCATATTGTATAATCCGCCGACCCCACACCGTGGGGTGAGGCGTGACTGTCGATGTTAGCCTTACTTAAATAATCTTTTTTTTTATAACTTGTTAAGTAGAGTTAACCAAATTATCAAAAAGTTATTAACAAGTTATAACTAGTTAGCAAGAGTTAACATGTTACTTTTTAAAGGTCATATGGTAAAGAAAATAAGCTTTGAAAAATAAAAAAGATAGTAACCAGCTGCTTGATTTTAGCTGGTGGCTCTTATTTACATCGAATAAAATCACATGGTTTTGAAAAATGTTTCTTTTGATGGAAATGCCACATGGCAAGCCTTTTAATTGTTCATATCAAAATGTTCCAATAAACTATACCAACACACCCTACATGAACACTTTTGCTGGGTTTGATAAAATGCCAAGCCAGGCGACTATTGCATTGCCACTGTTCATGCATTCACTGGCTTGATGAAATGCCATAGAGCCAATTTTGGTGCTTCTTAGAAAGACAAAACCTGCCAACGCATGGATTGGATGCTTTTCTTCAGCATTTGGGAATAGATTGGGTAAGGCAGAAGCACTTTGGCTGTGCCTGTGCTTTTGTGGCAAATCACAGGCACAATGATGTCTGCTGTAGGTACAAATCCCAAGTTGTGGTCCAGCACTTGGCAAATTGCACATTGCTTATGTGGTAGCCATTCTTTGACCAGCCAAGACTTCACCAAGGTAGTGGCAACATCATGCAATAGGAAATGCAATTGGATTTCTGCAATCCCCATGGACTCACCTGCCTGGTATATCACAGTGTCATCCTTGAAGCAGCTCATATGGTTCACTTTGGCACACTGGCTGCTCTGGGCCTCTCCAATTGGCTCACCAATCAAATTGGATAAAGTTTGTAAACTTTTCTTGGAAGCTGAGATGGGGTCGACCAAATGCACACCATCTTTGAACAACTGTGGCTGGTCCAAGTGGCAGATCTCCTTGGCAAGAGCTTGCTCCAAGAGATTGGTTTCAAAATTCTTCTTGTTTAGCAAACTAGTGGCCAATTGGCCGATTGGCTTGTGCTTTCTTTCATTGGCAAAGCATGATGGGAGGAAGCCAACTCTTTGGTGTGTATCTGGCATGTGGAGCAGCCAATGCCATTTCTTTATCAATGACACTTCTGGGAAGGCAGCCTGGAAGCACTGGACCCATGGCACCTCCATCACACTGGTTCAAAAGGAACCTTCTGGCATCTCTTTGCTCTTTTGGAGAGCTGTAATCAGGTAAGCCGGTCTTCTTGGCTTCTGCAATCATAGCATGCAAGCTGGTTTGGCTATGGTGTGGCAAATTGGCCTTGAACTGTTGGAGTTTGGCCAGCTTCTGAGGCCTGGAAGAGGAAGCAGCCATGGTTACAGAAGAGCAAAAAAAGGGTGTGAAAGCAAGGGTGTTGTCCTTCTATCAGTTAAGGGTGCTGTCCCTCTTGCAAGAAGACTGGTTGACCATGTAAATATACATATACCTTGCACATGCTTGCACATTGCATATATTGGAATTGGTGCTGAAGGATGCACATTGTGGAACTTGGCAAGAGCCAAACTCAAAAGGTTGCTACAATGCACAAAGCCAAAAGCATTTATGGAATGCAGGTTTGGACATACTATGATGTAATGCCAGAAGTGACCATGATGTAATGCCAGAAAGGCCAGTGCACACAAACATCTAGCTGCCTTTTGGTACCATGGAGCAGTGTCATTGCTACACAGCCAAGCACCTTTGTGAACCCCTTGGCAAATGTCTTTGCAACCCTTTGCGCAAAAGGCTTGGTGAGTGCATACCATAGTAATGTGGCATCACCCCTGTGCCTTCCTGGCCTGTTCCCATTGGCACCATTGCTGCCTGCTTGAAAATCTCAAACCATTATAGGATGGCTGGAGGCATTGGGAACAACCTTTGATGTTCCCTCTGCATCTCAGACAGCCAAATGGCCCCTTAGTTGGTGGCTTGCCATAGTACCCATACTTGGGCTTACTGCATGGATGGGACTTGGTCAGCTTCTGCTGAGACTTGGCAACAGGCTTGGCCTTGGCCTTGGATTTTGGCTTGGCTTTGGCCTTGCCTTTGGCAGCAGCCTTTGCCTTGGCCTTAGCCAGTGAAGTGAAAGCTTCTTTCTCAAATTGGTCGAGCTGTGAAGCTTCTTTCTGACTGTCCTGGCCAAACAACAAAATATACAAGTGTTGGGCATGCAATATATCATTGAATATAAATCCAAGGTTTGTTTTGGATGATGGAAACTCACACACAAGCCCAGCCTCCTGGTGCACAGTGCTTGCATCCCCAGCATCCATTTCAAGAGGCAATTCAGCTGGCATTGGCTCTTTTGGTGGCAACTCCAACTTGCTAGGACCAGCAGGTTGAGAGGAAGCAGTGTCAATGAAATGGTTTGATTGTGGCACAAACTTGGCCAGCAACTGGTTGAGCGCATTACCCTGGCTGAGCACAGCTCCCAGGATGGACTCATTCTGTGGTTGACAGCTGGTTTGGCCTGTGGTCCCTGCCTGGGCATCTTCCAACTGTTTGTTGGTAGCCCTGCAAATCACCTGAGGTGCAGCACAGTTGGAAGGCTTGTGTAAAAATGTGTAAATGGCATGCGCATCAAATGCACCAAGTTTTTGTATCTAAATGCAATCCAAGTACAATGGATGCCCAACCATGAGGGATGTTGATCAGGGCAGGTGCATCATGCTTGTAGACTTTGGACAACCATTCCTCACCCAACTCATGTGGATTTGCTGGGTACATGGGCAGCCCTCCCACATCACTTGCAGGTGTGGAATGAAAAATACTAGTAAGATCTTTCAAAAGCAACTTCCTGGTTGTAGCAATTGGCTGTGGCTTGCCACCCTTGTGCACCAAGCAATAGAAGACAGTGGCCATAGCTTGGATTTTGGTTTGTTCCTTGAGGGACACCAACCCCATGGATCTCAACCTGCTTGCAACAATGGCCATGGTGTGGAGAGTGTTTGCTGGTGACTCTTCCAATTTGGACCAGTCTTCTTTGGAAAGGTATGGGCTGAAACATTGAATGGTCTGGCCAGCCATCACAGTCTTCAAATGATTACTCTCTTGGCCCATGGATTCAATAGCTTGTTGGATGTGTGCCTTGCAGTCTTCTGGCAGGTTGGTGGTGCTGAGCACCTCTACCAGCTGGCAGATGGCAGCACTTGTCCAATCTTTGGTAGCTTTCAGCTTGGAGCACAAGGTCTTGGTCAAGTTCTGAATGAGATTGCCACCTGCATTACATTGGCACAGTTTGGCCAAATGCTTGATCTCTTCCAAGTAGTCTTCCACTTTCCACAAGTGGGTCATGGCTGGGCTTAGGTTGTCAAGGCAGGTGCTGGTACCAAATGCTTGAAGCAACAATTAACCAATGGTTGTTGTGATTTGCATTGAAAAGGTGAAAAGAACCTGGCTCACATGCAAGAGGAGAAAGCATGAAACCTAAACTAAGGTGCCTATCCACAGAATATCATAGCATGGTTGCTAGGCAACAAAACCCAAGGACACTTGTAAGGCACAGCCAACAATTAGTGAAGCCAAAGAGACCACTAGGCTGTGGCTTGCATGAGTTAGGTTCAGAATTCTGAGCTTAACTTTTTGAATGGATTTGATTGAAGTTGAACTCAAACCAAATAAATTTCTAAATTCTTCATTGATAAAATGCCAAAGATGGCAAACAAAACACTGATGAAATGCCAATGATGGCCAATGATGCACTGCAAGTGTTGACAAATGGTAAGTTGATGAAATGCCACAATGGCAACACAGGACAACTGAATGCGACAAAGTGTTTTTTAATGATGACACTTAAATTGTGCACAAGCTGTATTATAACAGTGCAAAACACGCAAAGTCACAACCCAAAGCACAAAGAAACACTCTATTGTAGGTAGAATTCAAGTATTTCAGCCACTGTACTACATTGCCAAAAATTACTTAGTGGCTAATGACTGGTGGCCAATTGTAATACATTGCCACAAACTGGCTTAGTGGCCAATGAATAGTGGGCAATATGGTTATTGCCACAAACTGGTCAAAAAACAC
>CAXAMN010022373.1:402262-439542 GCA_963970005.1 Durusdinium trenchii | reverse complement strand
TAAAAAAACAGATTATTTAAGTAGCCTTAAGCCTTAGTCCTTAGCCTTAGACCTAGTCCTTAGCCTTAGACCTAGACCTTACCTCCCCTACACCTCCGGACCCTTGTTGCAGTGACGAAATCCTGCCGGGAAAGCGACCTGGATTGTCCAAGAATCTGCCATCCCAATTGATTTACATCTTGGGGCACCCTCTCGACCCGCGCGGGAAAATAAGCACGGTCCAAAATGGTCCTGGGCTCGAATCCCGGGCTGGTCGCGGCATGGTCCCGGCCAATGCCCTTGCTTTTTCGTAGATTTTGTCACGTTTTCTGTTGGTTTATGAGATTTTCAGAGGCTTTTCTTGCATTTTCCTAGGAATGCTCTAGGCTTTGTCTTTTTGGGTACCTGCTTTGGTGGTGCTGGGTTGGGTCTGCACTCTTAAGGCTAAGGCTAAGGCTTAAGGCTAACATAGAGCAAGGCTAGCGCTAAGGTTCTATCCCTTGGGGGTCGGCGGCTGCAGGCGGTAGCCTGGTAAATATGTGAAAACAGAACCCATCGCCACCGCCTGGCAAAGGAACATCCTCTTGCAACCTTTTTTGAGGGTTGCGGTATTGCTCCAATTGACAAACACCGTGGGATGTTTATCAGATTTGGTTTGACGGAGTAGCGGAACTAACAAGGCTATCCAGTATATATAATGTATATGTATGTAATGTAATGTAATGTAAAGCAATGTAAAGCAATGTAACGCAATGCAATGTAATGTATAATGTAATGTAATGTAATGTAGTGCAATGAACATGCAAGCTCTAGACGAACAATGTGGGTGCAAGTCATATGCCCGGGATCTGAGTTGGATTGTGAGACCTACTCTTCTTTTTTCAGGGTGTGCAAACTATGTGACAAATTGTGCCGACATCTTCCCTTAGGATTGGCCAAGGGATCTTGAGGGCCAACCGTTCTGGGTCGCCACTTGTGGATGTAAAGCACTGAAATCTACTGATTTGAGATTTAAGCTCTGGCGGAGCTAGCCCTTTCTGAAGAGTTCACAAAAAGGCAACTCCTATATCTGCTTTCAAGAATGTGTGTAGTATAGAATACCCCTATTCTGAGACAAGCTCACTTGGCTTGTTTCTTCAAAACCATTCAGAAGCAAAAGGCTTCCTTCTTTCAGGTCAGCATCCACTGAGCCCCAGCGGCCCGGCCGCTCAAAGAACCACACGGCCACACCAACAGAGATTGCACCAAGCACCTAAAGAGATCACGTCTGAACCCGAAGCATGGGGACGTACATAAGGATTCGAAAGCAACAAAGAATCGGCTCCCCCTTTTCTTTCCACCCATGCAAGACTTGTTTGTAGGCTCCCTACGAATTATATTGGAAGGAATCAACCGAATCCCAAAGCATCTCGGCTGAATTCCCTGAAAACACCACAAAAGATTGGACCGAATGTTCACTTCAACGACGTCAATCTGCTGAGTGCAGGCGACGACGATCGACTCCGAGCTCCGACTCCGTGGCGCTACTAGGCTGGCGAAATCGAAATACCCAAGATCTTTAAGGCTGTCGTCGTCCACCAGCATCGCGCGCAGTGCAATGGTCGCTGCCCAAAGTCCTAGGAAGAGGTTGCTGACCAAGGTGGATCGGTCGGGGTCCTCTGGGAGCCGCCTCATCCAATAGATTGTGGCCAGTGTTGCAGGGAGGATGCAGAAAATCAGAGCGCGTGAGGGTAGCCTTGAATATGCAAGATGGACCTGGAAATCACCCAATCTCTTCAAAGGTCCCTTTATATAACCCTACCTTCAGGGATGTCTGAGGGACAGAAACAATAACAATATTACAATCAACTGATTCATCAGCATGGGCAGCTTGGACTCATCATTGTCCGGCAAGTATGTAGCCACCAAAGCACCCACTGCACCAACGGCCACAGGAATATTGGGCCATAGCATGCCGGCCATCTGCGGAGAAAGCCATCGGTCGACACCTAACCCCAAAACAGTTTCTTACAACAATCCACCGACAAAAAGCAAAGATCTGCCTGTTCCACCGGTTCCTAAGGGCTTAGGGGACCCTGAAAATCACATGATCCACCCCTGAACCAGTATCGGTAGGGAAGGTTTTGCCCTCAAAAGCCTGAACAAACTCGGCAAGACACAAAGAAAAAGCACAAGGCCGTAGAGGGCAGACAGGACGATTCCAATCGCAGCACTCTGGTCAGCAAAATAGGCCACCAAGCCCCAAATACAGCTTTCAATCAGGAAGGTTGCCACCCAACTGCAAATATCCTTGAATTCACTTTATAAGGAACCTATAAACATGAAGCTTTATAATGTCACCAAAGGATACAAAAGGGACACATAAAAATCACCCAATCAGCCGTCAACAGGTATCCATTGGATCACATTTGACGATGCTTTGGCTAGCTCCTTGCGGGGCAGTGCTTGGCAAGGCCTCGATGAACTCTTCCCAGCTGGAAAAGGAGCGATTTTTCAAATGAAGATTAAATATCCTTCGACTCACTGCAGTCATCCTCGGCTGAAAAAAGCGTAAAGCGAAACAAAAAGCATTGACTGAAAACATGATAAACACCATGCCACGCCCCAAGTGAACCGAGGAATGGCCTGGCAAGAGTATTCACTCTGCTACTCGATGTGTGTTTGATGGCTTGCTTTTTGTGCCTGGTGGATGGTCAAGGCAAGAGTCTGTGGTTTCCTTGCCTGGTGAAGCTCTTGTTCATTATTCTGACGTGCAAATACAAACGAAACTATAATGAACATGTATACGATGCCCAAACACGTTGGACACATCGGCCGGATCTCTGGATTGACGGGGTTGGGTGACCCGGATATGCTGTGTTCAGCTCAGAGAGAGCTGAACCACCAGGATGTTCTGCAAGTGTTGGTTGTACCTAGATTTCGTGATATAGTGTCTTGCAAAGTGCAGAGCTTACTGTATTTCCAGCTGGTTCAGGTTCGCTAGGACGCTAGGACTGCACCATCTCTGCATAGGAGTCTCTCTGGCATGGGTCGGGCCAGCGATTCGCAGTCGTCGACGGTGGTTTCACCATCACTGTTGGAATTCCCCATGGCAAGAGAGTATGTCTCTCAACTTGATTCTTTTAACTAATAAGCCGAAGGCGAAGCGAAAGCACACGCAAGAGACAAACAATGTTCACGACTTCTCAAAGGGACAGTGACCATGTCCTATCTCTAAGAGACAGTTGCTATAAGCAAGCAAACGTAACTGAACGAGGCTATCACAGTACTTCGAGAAAACATCAAATCATATCAAATACATCTAGCTGCAGTCAGAGACGTGAAGAAGCTGAACAGATTGGATACCGCTGCTGTACCTATGTACCTAGAAGTGTTACAGTATGTGTATCGAATAAGCTGGGGCAGGTGGAAAGTGCAAACTTGATTGCTATTTGGTCATGCTCTTGCTTCTACTAATCAAACAATCCTCCTTCTGTTCATTCGCACAGGGCATCTTTCAGGTTGCTTGATTGTTTAGAGATTCGCACACAGATGGCCAAGGTATTTTAATGGTGACACTTTCAACTACCTCTCACCTTGGTCGGCCACCCCAGCGGCTGCACTGCAAGCGGCTGACCCATGACCAATGGCTGAACAGCTTGGGGCTGGATTGTTGAGTTTCCGGGCATTTAGGGTTTACTGCTTTGCTGCAAATAGCAATAACAACCAATCCCAAATCCATCCATGTATGGAATAGTTAGATAATTTATATTAACTAGATACATTGTATATATTATGTACCCCATGAATGACCCTAAGGTAAAAACACACTATATATATATATATATTGCATGCTCTGGGAATGAACCGGCGGCACGGAACAGCCCTGGCGCCTGCCACGGATCCAGGTCACCCGGTTGCCCCCAGGGCAAATCCCGGTGCCTCACCTGGATGGAGCTCGTTTCGCTCGGTCGAAGGGTCGGTCGACGGAAGGTGCCTGGATCAAGGCCTTGACATCACAAACAGTTGTAAAAGAAGAACCAACGGAAGACCGAGCTATGAACTTTCAGAAACGGAAGACCGAGCTCAAAGCCAAGGGTATAGCTAGTTGCGCTTGGACAAGGACATACCAACAGTTGCAAATAGATTTATGTGGAAATAAATTGAAAAAATACATCTACACAGGGTCTGATTATATAATATTCTATATATTGAATGGATACAATATGGTTCGTTTTGTACAATACTTGTGCAGCCTCCAAAAGACTTAGTGGGAGCTGTTTGTATTTTTGTTCAGTTCACCATGAAAAGCAGGAGTCCCAAGAGTGCTCCAAGCGAGATCAGAAAACGCCGTTTCCGCACTCGCTTGCCAGGCCGACGGAAGGGACTGACGATGAAGGGGGGCCACAGGGTGCTTCTCATCGCCGTTTCCACTACCAACTTAACTACTCTTCAGTCGACCATTGGAACATTATGGAACACGAATGATAGGAGTTCATAGGGTCCGACTGCCAGTCTTGTACGAGTAGGATTGAAGGAATTCAAGCCCAAAGAAGTTGTGGCAAGGACACATACAGGTCTATGCCTGCAGTCCCAAGTCTGGCGATATCTTCCAGACCCAAGGACTGTCCAGAACGGGCTTACGACGGCCGCGGTCCGCGGGCGTCGTTCAAATAGCTCAGATCGCCTCGCCTCATCGTAGATGTCGCGCATGACCTGTTGGAGCGAAAGAACAACTTTCCTTTCATTCGCCAGGTCACGAAATAATGGAAATAGGTCTGATTCTGAGTGTATGTGTCTTAAGGGAAACCACCAACTATAATGGGTGTTGCTTCTTCCAGGGGGTTCTTTGGAGGTCTCCCTATTTTCATAAATGTCCTTGAACAAACCCAGCAAGCAAACTGGACCAGCGATCAAGCTACCAATATCTGTTAGAGGAATACGTACTCATCTTCCAGACGCACAAACAGCATGAAGATGGAAGGGTTCAGAAGGGTATGGATATCGTTATAGGGGCTTGGGCCGGGTTTGGGATGATGGAGACGTTCAATGGTTTCACTGGTTCTCCATCACCATTCCCCTCTGAAACCACATTCCCACACCGTCCTCCAAGCGAAGCTGAAAGTCTGCGAGGGTCCATGTAGCGGCTAAATGGCTCCTCCCGCGGAGGCCACGGGGTGGAGGCCCACGCTGGCCGCAGAAAGCACGTGTCCACAGGGTCCGAGCGGACCAGAAAGCCGGCAAGACTGTCACTGTTTGAAGTGGTCATCGATGTCCAAAAGAACACATGGTCTAATCAAGGTGCTTCGGCATTGTTCTAGAGGCGGTGGCCGACCAAGACCACTCTGTGATCTGATTGATATAATGTCTCTGTGTATATCTTCTGACTTCAGTGAGCCTGTCACAGGCTGTAAACTCAGCATGATAAGCAAGATTGGCGTTCTGATGAGGATAGCCACTTGTAGTAGGGTACCGTTTTATATGTTTCACCCATAGTGATGATGTGGAATGATCATCCTTGGATCTTATCCAACGCTTTGAGGTTGCAAACTGTCTACAAAATCAGAAGAGTTATTACTGCACTGAGTCTGCGGAAATGCAATTAAAGTCACTGAACCCTTGGCTGGTCAGAAAATGGACCCTCGAAAGACAACCGACATCTTTGTCTAGAAACCAGCCATCCTGCGGTTCTATGCGTTCATCTTTTGCAACATGCGCAGCACCAGTCGGGACAACAGGGAACACAATTTGTTGGGAGAATGCAAGTGCCTTGGAAAATGGTTCCAAGCTATTACCGTCGGCGTAGGGCCTTTTTGAATCCACTTTTTGACACCGATGAGAGGGTCTCTCACCAACTTCAGCACCTGCTTTGGGGCGGTGGCATGAAGATTTGGTCTTTGGTAGGCAAATAACCTTGGTTAAAGGCAGTGATATATTTATAGGACATCGAGTGCGGCATGATTTAACCAAATGATCATTTCCTGACTTCGATGCGTCCTCTCTTCACTGCCTTCTGGGCCTGAGGGACCAAGCAACCAAAGGGTTTGATCATCCGAGCTCTTGAGCTGTCTTTGTAGTCATGGCTTACCTATATGGAACTCCATCAAAACAAAGGTCACGGTAGATGTATGTAGATGTGTTATTCCAGTTGTTGTGATATAGCTGATGTATCTTGATGTTCGATTCATGGCTTCAGCTATCTCATAGAACAATGGCTTCCAGTTCGCTCGCTTCCCAGGCCGAAACGTTCTGAGCTCCAAGCGCTCAATCTTCGAGACCACCACCGAAGGCTCCTGACAAACTGCAACCGACGGTTGAGGTCCGACACTCAGTATACGGTTTGGTCCTATTTTACAACTTCAAAAAAACGAACTAGCCAGAACGTCTTCCGGAGATTTCGTACACATGAGTGACGGTCAAAACTCCTTATTCTTCAAGGAAAAACATGAACGTCATCGGTGTTGAGATGGACCTTATCGTTTTGCAGGGTTTTGCGCACAAACTTACCCCTCTTTACTAAAGTGGTCTTCGCATGTTTTGACCGTAGCTCACATGTAATCACATGTACTCCTTTAGTCCTTGGTCCTTTGTAAAGTTGCCTACCTCAATGGAACCTAAACACTTACCAAGACTTGCCATCAGGCTGGTTCCCAAAAGAAACACAAATAGCAACCCAGGTTCCTTCTCCAGTACCTCAAAACTGACACGGGCCTCCAACTACATCCTCAAAACCTTAGGACCCTCTTGGGAGGCCGTTGGATTTTCTCGTAGAGATCGTTGGATGGAAATCGTATATACCGGACGAGGACGAGTCGCGGTCGTCGCTTCTTCTCCTCACTCTCGAGGGGATCCATGAGCAAACGGCCCTGGCAGCGTCCCAAAAAGGGTCGAGGGATGTCTACACACCCTAGACTCTATAGACATTCCACAAACATACCTTCTCAGGTTCGGTACAGCTGGACCCTCCAAAGCTTTATACATCAAAGTGTTGAACACATCACCTTCTCACAGTCGGGTATGTGGATCAATCGGGAAACTCCATGACTTTGAGTGAGCGCATCCCTATGCTCAGATCGAGATACCTTTTGACTTCTTTCAGGGAGAGCCTGGATACCCGTCTCGATGCGTCCGAAGCCCCTGAAGGTCCAAATCCCAAGCAGTCCATATGCTTCCATAACACTTCATCGACGGATTCCATATGATTCCATATGATTCCATCCATTTCATCACCATGTTTTTTGGCTGTATGGATGGATATGGTCCATAGACATAGACATTCATCAACTCCTCAAAATCAGGATCTCTTCTTGCACCTGACGACCTGGTCACAGGCAGCTGCTAGCTTGACATCCACATGGATGTGAGGAACTCAACCTCCCCCATTAAATCCATGGAATCCATGGTAATGTAGAAGACTCTTGATTAATACAACCCCCAGATGAATTGAACATCCTCTTCAAAGGAAGGGTAATAATATTCCAGAGTCTACATTAGCTTGACATCCGGAACATTTTGGGGAATCTCTTCACTTGACCCGGGTCAAGCAGGCTGCCCCTACTGCCATTGACCCACCGCGCCACCGGGCCTTGAAGCTCACCTCATCCAAGCCCCGCAGCTCGACGGTGAGCTCGTTGGCCTCGAGCTCCCGCACGACCGCGACAGGTGAAAGCAGAGGTTCCCGGGGGAAGCGGAAGGGAGAGCTGCCGTCAATGTATAGGATTCATTAATGAACCTCTCCTAGTTACGTACTCCGAGCCACAACAGGCACGATTTGAAAGTAGTGATTGGTTGTTAATTTCCTCCAAGAAATAAGCATGGGGCTGTTAGAACCACCCACCAGTTAATCCGAGCCACGCAACCAAGTCAACTTTCTAGTTCCATCTGATTAACTAGGAGAGGTTTATGCATCATGCTGCCATCCCCATCTGCTTCTGCTGCAGCTAATCAGCTAATCTCTGTGTGAACAGAGGTCTTTGCTCATTGATGGCTTGGCCTTTCTGATACTTCTCATCAATAGGCCCGCCAGTTATCTTCTGATTGTTGTTCTTCAGCTGGTCATGCGCAAGGTTCAGGGGTTTTAGATGTCCGTTTTAGAACACATACAGTACAATCATTTGAGAAGATCACAAAGGGCACCCCCCCACAAGGGCTGGTCCAGCTGAATAATCTGCACTACTATATACCCCTTATTGATTTGATCATGTTTCACTTGCATCCTCCTCCTACTGCTACTGCTACTGCTGCTCCTCCTCCTCCTACTCTTGTATGACTACTAAATACTAGTTCTACTTGGATTCTCCAACTCTCCCTTCTCAAACACGCAGTCTTCCTTTTCAAATCGTGAAGGGCGCAAATGAGACCTTGTTAAGTTTGTTGACCTGGACTCGGGGGTGTTCTTAACCCGCCCAAATTCCCACTTCGTCGTGTCGCAGGCACGAGAGCTTTTCGGCACCACGGGGTTTGCTTCGAGTCCCACCGGGTTTGGTGCACCCAGTCACTACACATGTTTGTTGCAGTTGGATGAGCAACGAGCAAGATGGCAATGTCGACCAAAACCGCGAGAAGCGACTCAATGACAGTGCCAAGCAAAAGAAGGGAGATAGATCTGCCTCAAACGAGAGCATACCTACAGAATCGTGAAAGGATTCAGTCGCTGCATTCACATGCTTTATAAATATTGCATATGAAGCTTCCTTCACTTCACCGAGTTTCCATAGAAACGCTAGAAACTTACAAACAAAAAGCATATTTCATTATCTTGAGGTTGCAGCCATCCTCCATGAGGCTTTGGCAGGTGAGCCATTGACGAGCTCAAACTGTACCCTCTGACATTCCTATCAACCCATTTCTGGCCTCTTCCACCACCAGCTTCAGCTCTTTCAAATCCCGGATCACCTTGCAGGATGTTGCTGCAAGGCCTGTTTGAGTTTGATGAATTGATCTGGAAGTCAAAACTCAGAATATCTCAGAATGGATCTTTGTATTTGATGCCCTTTTTATACCCATTCTTGCTGGGCAAGGTCTGAATGACGGACACCAAAACCACTCGAAGCGAAAACACCACAATCTCACCAAAGACGAAAGGCGTGAGAAGAGTGAGACGACTTTTGGCCAAGAGCCCATGTTGCGACTGCCGGTTGGACTTGCTGTGCACTCCGAAACTGTTGGACTGGCATGGGGGTTCTGATTCTGATGGTTTCTGACTGGCATGGAACCTCATGGAATCTCATGGAACCCTGATCCCCAAGCATGCGGCTGGAAACTGGGACCGACAAACGATTCCGGATGTGTTCGGACTGACCACCGTGTTTTTGCAGGCCAAATCACTTGGTGTCTTTCTCCTTCTGTCCTAGATTAACCAAAGCAGAGTACATTGACCCTTGAATCCACCTTATAATCTATACATGGAGTGTCTGGGCGTTCTATATCGGATTTTGCTTGCCGGAAACCAAACAAACGACCCACCTCGTCCGCCTTCTCCACTCCAAAGCGATCACGCAAGTGCTGCGCGTCCTGGTCAGTGGCGTTTCTGTCGTGCTTTCATGGAGACCAAAGGAGATACCCTCAGGCCTCTGAAGACATTCTCTCAGAAGATGCCTGCTGTTCGTACCTACTTTGAATCAATGACATTCAATGGATTGCTGGAACATCTACAGGACACTATGGTATTTTCACCTCCCAAAACTATGGGCTTCCTGTAGATGTTCCGTGAAACCAAATCGCGTTTAAACCAACCGTCAGCTTTGGTCGCATTCGGATTGGCGCCATGGTCTGTGTTTTGGCGCACCATCCACCGACCAGAGCAGACGGCGTCGCGACGCTGTAAGGCCGCCGTGGAGCAAACGGCCCTAGGAAGTCTGTACGAGTGACACACGGAATGAACGAGTATTTCATCGACATTGGGGTGGTTTCAAGGGTCAATGAACGGCAATTACATATATGCACAAACATGCTGTGTGCGCGTGGGGTGTAGTACGTCCTGTCAATCTCTGCTTTCTGCTTCCCAAAGAAGTAACTTGATCATAGTCGATTCGACTGGGCATCGTTTTGTTCCTCACTCCCGAAGTTTGATTCTTTTTCACTCGGATTCCTCAATATGTATCAAGATTAATCAACAAACATATCAGAAGCACTCAGTATCAAGTCCCCCTTCAATGGAACAATGAAACAAACACAACATGAACTATACATGACTCTACCCGACCCTACCTTTCCAAGCCCTAAGGCCCTAAGAATTGGCAGGGTCTAAGTTGAAACGCAAGGGCTCGAAGTATCCGGGTTGGAGCAATACCTGGGACCTGAGGTTTGCAACATCGGGTTCTCTGCAGCTGCGGTGTGCTTTTTCCATACAGAACCGGTATCTCACCCAGATCTTGCCTGTATTAAATCCTATTTTAAGTATATACTGCCCTGAGATCCTGCTTCCTTTCGACGCTCTTGTACGGTTCCTCATGACCGGTCGAGAACTCCGATGATCCGATGAACGACTCCGTTGCCTTGGCCACATCGATGCCAATGGCAGCGTCCATGACCCGAGCATCCTGCACTACTCACGTGGGTGAAAGGCGTGGACCCGGCCATTTTTCGGGAGGCTTGAAGGGGAAGGGACCGCCTCTAGTGGCAGGAGGTCAATTTCCTGTTGTACATACAGAGGTTTGGCTTTCTGGTGATTACTGCTTACAGGGTTTTGTACGCAGCCGCATTCCAAATTTAGAGTCATGCGATTTCGGAGCAACCGGAGTCGCCCCAAGCGACATTTGGGTAGATATTGTTTAAAGCCTTTCACCTCTGACAACATCTGGCAACCAATACCTCAGAAAAAAAGAAAACAGTCCGTCCCTTGGATTCATAGTGGGGCCAAAGCGAATTCACACAAAGCCTCCCTCACCTTAATCGCACCTCTAAGAGCATGGTCTTTGCCCTGAGGCTCCAACTAAACAATATACCTCCAAAGCTTTGGCCTTTGAAGCTTGGAGGGCTGGTTTTCACCATCTGACAAAGTTTTTGGAACCCAGAGTGCACATTGCCCTTCACAAGGGGCTTTCTCGTGGTCTGAGGAAGTACTTGAAGCGAGTAGATTTGATTGACTTCACATGTTCGCTTCATTCCGCCACATCTCCAGGTGCCTCAGCACGGTCAGCTGAAAGGGCGTCCTGGGTCGTTCCGGATCTTGTCCAGCAAAGAAACGCCGGGTGATCAGTTCGGGACCTATTTGTCCAGCCAACATGCTTGACAGTCTATAACAATTGACCAGCGAGACACACAATGCTTTCCATAGTTTTACTGGTTGTGAACTTGATCACTTCTGATCCCAAGAAACATGGTCTATGGTCCAGTATGGTCATCCATGGTCTATGGATCTCTTTATTCACCACTCACACAGGACCTTGAACACCTCCACGACGGACCAGACCAGGGAGCAACATCCGTATACCACATCTCACCACCTCAACAACAACAACAACAACAACAACAACAACAACAACAAGAACCAGAACCAGAACCACAACCTCAACAAAATGACCTGGGATCTGCATGAAGGAGTTGCATTCAATCAACCTGTCCTTTTGAGGAGTTCCATTTCAGCTCCAACAACTCCTGACCGTAAGGAATCTGTGGAGTGGCACTCGAAGTTCACATCCACCAGGAACTTGTTTGTCGGTAACAAACCAGCATATCATGCTATATGCATTTCTCTATGCCTCGTACAAAGTCACCTCGTCTATGACCAAGTCATCACCCCAGTCACGAGTTGTCTGGTCCAGTTTCTCTTTTACTTTCCCTTCTATTCTATCAATCAAATGTCCTTCTGGTCTTCGACTCTATCTCGTTCGACTCGGTCCACGATCATCCATGGACGCCTTGCTACCCCCAGCCGCGCCGCGGAAGGCATGCGTCCCAGCCGCCGTGCCCACCGCTCGGAAGAAGTGCGTGCGCCCCACCTGGAGACGACAGGAACCGCTCAAACGCGCTGGGCGAGCGACCCAGGTCACAACCCACCCCAACACTGGGGCCCATGGGGTGGCATCGCAGAAAAGCATGGGTTCATCATGGGTCATTCTTCATAAACAGATCATAAAGGAATCTGTTCATTGACCCACAGCCAATTGACCCCTTTCAACAACCCAAATGTGCAATATGCATGGAGACGCTAGATATTGAGTGTCTGGGTTGCATGATGTGATCAAAGCTATGTCAAGGATGCCACCATCTCATGTGGGTATGTGTGGGTGCAAACTCCTTCATCATGGTGCTGAACCATGACACGTGCAAATGTCAAATCTGTCTGAGACCTTCTGAACCAAACCAAATCCCTCCAGGCCTTGGGCATAAAACTGCTGATGATGTTTAACAAAGTACCATGCAGGAACAGTAACAATCATATCAACATGCACACTCACATCCATACTACGCCCGTCCATGCTGAACGCTGGCCCCCCGAACCCGCAAGAAGTCCCCGCTCTGGAGCACTTGCGGCTCCTGGGCAACTCGCTCCACAGGTGCGAGTCACGCAATGCAATGGCCTCCACCCTAGTAGCGATGGCCTCCACCTATAGTAGCGATGGCCCATAGGAAATCCAGAACTTGCTCAAAGGGTGCACCACCATGCCCTTCTGTGTGCAGGTCACTGTCTGATGTCTCAACGCATAACCATCATTGATGGTTTCAGAAAGTCGAGGCTGTCGCAACAATCCATCCAGTGGTAGACAGCTTGGCCAGGCTGGACCATGGCGAAGTCCTTCAGGACGATGCTGTTCACCATCACAATGCCGCTGCCCCGCTTGAACAAGGAACCCTTCCTGGCGAAGGCAACGACCCTGGGCCCTGGGTGTCACAGGACATGTTGCTCTTGAGATTGGTTGCTCCTGAGACGGTATTGTATAGCTGTGGCTAAGAACTGTTGACCTCAACATGTTGTGAGTTCAAAGGTCGATTTGCAAGGGGTAGGATAGTAGGAAGTACTCAAGCGGGTCCTGTCCTGGGAGATGATCAGCTTGCTATCCAAGAACATTTACACACGCCATCACCAGCATATCATGCATATCTCTGTGTCAGGGTTCGCTTCTCAGGGTGTCCCACTAGAACACCGCCACAGACGGGATGTCACATCCAAAACTGTCAGGAGTGAACTGGGATGTGATTCAGGAACAGGAGACCGTCAAAGCGTGCACAAACCAACCCCAGGAGGGAAGACTGCCCTAAGACAAAACATGATTTAAGAACAACAACTAACAACAAATAGCTCTAAGATGCTCTAATTAAGAATTTTATGCATGGACTTCTGGGCCAGAATATGGAGAGAGATTGTGCGGGGGGGCTCTGTTTTCAAAAGCAAGTGCTTTAAGAACCTTCAAGATGGAGATGCGTGGCACAGCATAGATGGACACGATGTCCACTCGACTCATGCGAAACCCCGAGGTTTTTTCGACTCGCATCTCCTGTGAAGTCCATCTCGGCCATCCTTGCGGTCCAAAGAATGCACGCCGAACTCGAATCACTCCCACTCTCCAACCAATGCAAAGAAACACATGATCTACAGCCAGCTTAAAACAGGGCAACCATGTCTTCTTTTCAAGCCTCACGGCTCCCAAACACAGGTACCAACAGCCAAGGTGTTAAGAAATTCTATGAAAAGAAGTGGGTTCCTCTTCTTGGCTCGAGTGGTTTCCTGCGCTACATCACATCCCTTCCCCAGGTCCGTCCTCAGTTCCCCCTTGATACCTTCGGCCTCGCTGAGGCGAACCGCACTTCCCTATGAGAAAGGGTGCATCCTTCCAGCTAGACAGAGGCTCAACAGATCCTTTTGAACCTCTCAAAGGAGTTCGGGTATAAATAGGAATACATTTAGTATCTATAAGTATAAATTGAAATCTTCAGTTTAGCCCCATTACCCAGGGTCTCCCTATCTGACCAAAGAACAACCGTCTTTTTCGCGTCATCCAGACGGCGCCGGCCTCGTCTTCCGAGAGTTGCTTCGCATCGCCAGGAAGAACCTGGGCCGTTGAACCCTGAAGACGCTCCCGACAGGCAGGACGTACGACTTCATTCGGCCGAGAAAACACACCGGGGATGTTCCCTGTTTGGAGGGGTGGATGTTCCCTGTTTGGAGGGGTGGATGTTCTCTGTTCCCTTGATTGACCCGCGCATGTAAGAGGCTGGTGGGAAATCTGGATGCCGCTGTATGCAGGACAAATTTGATCTCATGTTTGACGTTTTGTTCGTGAATGCTACTGCCAGAGCTATCACTGCCTCCTCCTCTGGGCAGCTTGCCTTTGCTATCCTTTGCTCCTTTTTGGCAGTCTTCAGCACTACTCCATCTGTCTTCGTTTGGCTCTCTCTTTCTTCCGCTGAACATGGCTGGGATGTCCTCTAAGTACATCACCCTCTAAGAACACAAATCCCACCATACACCACCCACCGTACACAAATACCATGGAAGGAGTTCAGGATGGTTCAGGGTACTGTACTTGACACATCCTGACACAAATTCACTCTGAGACCTCAACTTGTATTGTGCTGGCATCAAGACCTCAAATGCTGCCATCTTCGGACATGGGACATCAGTCCAAAGCGAGGCTTGTCGAGAGCTGGGCGGCTTCTTTTGGGGGATTGAGGCGGATGGGTGATGACGCTGTAGTACTGTAGCAAGTCACAAGCACCTTGTTTGCTGTCTCATCCTTGTCACGTTGCTATGGTCTTGTCAACTTGTTTGCATGCTTGCAGAAAATCAATCTGTCCAAGCTAGGCTTTCTGGAACTTGGAGGTCAGTGTCAAAGCTACGCATTTATATATATATACAGTAACTGATTACTCTACATCTCACCTCTGATGACATCTCTTCTCTCCATCAAAACATCTGCAACATCGGTGTATCAAACTCTTCCCAAGGACCGTCTGCTACCCACCTCTTCTTCGTCTCTTCCTCTTGGTGCCGGGCAGTGCAAGTGGCACATCGTCGCCTCGACGCCCAGGCCGTCGACCAAGATCTCGCAGTCGGGATCGCTGCCGATGCGCAACTCGTCCTCAGCCAGAAGCGAAGCCGAGCAACGCCGAGCAAGAACGACACCGGTGGATGCTTTTATTTTGGTCAACTGACTGTATAATATTACAGTCTGGTAAGAAAAGAGATCTTTGCAATACGTATTTGGAATGGTTAGGTGGGAACTGGTGCTTATGGTATACATATTCCAATGGATCCCTTCCAATGCTCGCCGAACCAATTGGCTTGGTTTTCTTTAGCTATGTATACCGTATACCCTTGGTCCGTTGGTCATGATTCATCGTCCTCTTGGTTTGAAAATTATATGGGTCGTCGCAAGAAGCTGCCTTGCGCATAACAAACACTGCCTTTGAATGCATTTTAAGCCCTATGTCCAGGCACGTCTTTCGTGTGGATTTTAAGGAAATTCATGATGAGACAAAGAATATGTTCTATAATGTGTTATCATCGTTACACTTTATGTTTTCTTTATAGGTTTTTTCTCACAATCTTCCGCAGCTTTGATGGCCACCAACTCACCACAATTCACCCAGCGCTGGGCCTGGGCGGCCTGGGCCTATCTTACCTGGCAAATCCCCCTGCACCGGCAATATTGGGGAGACGTTTCCACTTCACCTACCGATAGAATACGGATGAACAACAAATGCCCATGCTTTCCCTGCGGTATCTCGGCCGACCCCAGCCTGAGCAGGGATTAACTTCGATGAATTGAGTGCATGAAGTCAAGCTTGGCTGCGAGATGCGCACGGACAAGCCACACGGCAGCGGTTTCGCGGCCCAAGGCGCTCCAGGCGACATGGTCCAGGTCAAACAGCCTGAAAGTAGCGGATCTGAGGAGATCTTCTGCAAGAAGATTCCATTCTTCGCCTCCAGAATCCGTTCCCAATTGGCAGGACGACCGAAGCCGACCAGAACATGTGGCTTTCTTCTGGTGTACCCTGTGATAAGGAGTGAACAAAAAGCTAAGGCCCCAGTGATACAAATCAAATGTCAGTATGATTCAGAGCTAAGTCTCAGACTGAAGAATTGACTTCATGCAAAATCAAAGGGCCTCACAAATTCTACCTAAATCCCGCATTCGAGCCCAATGTGGTTGCTTGAAGCGTGGGGCGGCTTCAAACACTTTGGCCATGGAGCCTCTCTCCAAGCCCCTCCTAAAGTCCTTTCCCAAAAACTCCATGTATTGACTACTCTCCCGGTTTTTTACGTATCCTTTCAAAGGCTTTTTCTTTTCTTTTCTGGTTAAGTTAGGTGACCTGGAAGGTCAGATCCATGAGCAGGACACGTTAGCGATTCAAAAGTTGTTTTGGCAAACATGTGATTTGGACAGGTTGCTGCTTAGAGGTCTTTGGCTTGCAATGTGATCCTGGGAATCTAGAATCTAGACTAAAATCATTATCAAAAATCCTGGTGTGGGATACTGAGCGTTGGCAAGTGAAGTGCTGGTGTCCCGCAGAAGTTGGCTCCCTTGCTTTGGTGTCTTGGTGGACATGTTTGCGCGGACAATGCTAACATGTCCGTTTACGAATTTAAGAAACCCGAAGATTTTGCAAAAAAAGAGCTGACATAGCCCGTCACAAAAATGGGCATCTCTTCTGTGATGGGACAGGTTAGCAGTTTTTCGAGGCATGTTGGGTCATGTTCAAAATCATTACGATACCGTTTTCTCCGGTTATTCCCCAGGAAATACCGCTCTACAGCTGAACATGTTAGGGACTAGTCCCAAATGCACCCCGGGACACGTATATCTGAAAGAGTGTAGTTACCACATCTGGACTTTTGATTAATAACCCTCCCCATTTGGATACACGCACTGGCAGACTGAGTCGCATCTCAACCCCTTGTCACGTGACGGGTGCAGGTGGAAGTTACCCATTTGGATAGTCTTCATACTGGAGGTTTTATGAATCAAAAGTCCACATTACCCTATTATTATTAGATATTATTAGGGTCATATGTTCATTGAAAGGAACCCCGGAACAAACAAATCGCTCTCGCCGCGCCATGCCTCGGACTTGCGCAGGCCCAACTGCCGCAAGGTCCGGCGTCCTCGATCCGACCGATGCTATCGAAGTGGAACCAACCCGAGGTGGACTTCCATGGTTCACAGTCTGTTCATCATGTCACATCCCACTTGGTCGTCAAAAAAAAACACAGCGGCCAAATACGTATTAAATCCCTAAGTTCCATTAGTTCCTCTGTCTGCGTTCGGTTGTTGGGCGCAAATAGTTGGTGTTGGCGGACGCCCGCACCGGAGGCGTCTGGGCGACCCGCACGGAGCCCTTCGGCCGTCTTCGCACGAGCCTGGGAGACGGGGTCATGGTACGACGAACAAAGCGCACGAGCCTTGGTAGGTGTTTATGGTCGGAACAAATCGAAAGTGGAAGGACCAAGGACCTGACTCAGGTTCGGTTCCATTGGACCCAAAAGAAAGTGTCCAAAGTGTCGAACAAACGACTGGACCTTCTCAGAGAGTATGTGGATCCATTATGGATATAATTGGGTAGTATAATAGTATATATATATATTATAACATGTCCTGGACTTGGAAGCTCTTCACTAGAAATCCTTCGATTGGTGAAATGCAGTGGATACCCGGATTCCGTCAGTTTCCCTTCTCCAGCTGTCCCTTTATAGTCGGGAAGCCACTCCCCCAAGAAGGCTCATGGGAGAAGATCACAAAATGAATCGCTAAGCCCCCACCTGCATCTCTGCAATGTTTGCGCTCAATTCCTCCTGGCGCCATCGACCGCTTCTGATCACAAACCTTGATGACCCCAGTACAAGGGTTGAAATGTGCACTCTGATCTTCCACTAAGCTTTACTCAAATACACTGCACTTCTGTTGATGGAAGAAATCGTGCACCACCTAAAGCAAGGAAGACCACAATATGTGCAGTGTTCTTGATGGTTCCAGGTGATGCAGGACATCTTCCATCATTACTATAATCCTACTGCACACTGAATACTTGCACGATCACTGATCTCCCAGTCACATGCCATAGCTGCCCTCACTTTCCTCAAGCACCAACTCTCCCATCAGTACTGTGATGTGCCAAGCTGTCAAAAAACTGCCCCTGCCCCTGGTGCCTTAATATCTTGATTGATCGGAATAACAAATAATTGGACGTGGACAGAAGGAACCTCCCATGCCAATCATCCCCCCTGGACTCCAATCAGGTCCAGGGACTATCTGCAGAAGTTCCCCTCTTGTTGCCAGATGTTGGCAGTGATCAAAATCCTACGAAGCTGACCTTCGAACATCTGGCCGGGACCTCCCATCGCGACTCATCCTTTGCTCCAGCCCTGGCTCGGCTCAGCCTCTTCCTTCTCAGAAGAGGACATCTAAAGAGACCTCCAAACCTATCCCAAACACGAACCGAAACGGAAGTACTTGGAGCCCTACAGGCTGGACTCCACGGCAGAACCATAAGTGCCCCCTCCTGGAGGTACTCATCCCCGCGTAGTTGCGCTTCCATCTCCCTGGCGGTCCCGTTTGGAAACAAAGGAGGCACAGGACTTCCAAGTTCGATGGAAGAACTCGAAACCCCTGCGGGTTCACCTTGTCGACAGATCGAGCGGGACAAATGTTGAACATGTTTCTATAATCTAAAATGACAACAAGGTTCCGAGCAAGTGGGGCTCCTAGCGAATGAGATACGGTCGTAGGTTTGAAGATTCAAAGTGACACCTAAGCTGATGGTCGTAGTCTCAGATGGATCGATCGAAATGGGCATGATCCGGGACCACAAGGGCCAATGGGACCCACGGAATACCGATGCCCAGATCTGCCCAGATCCTGCATGGTCTGTTTCGTTTAGATCGTTGACGTCGTTTCCGCATCCAAGCCGTCACCCACCCGGCTAGATGAGATAAACCGACGTAAACCGAAAGGGATCGCGAGAAACAACTGCATTGAGAACCCACCAGTTCTTTTGTATTATTCCTTCAAACTGCTTCACTATGCTTCACTCGTCTCGCAGACTGTTTGGACTGCTTGGATTTTGTGTAGCCTTCTCTTGCTTCAACATTATGATCATTATGGCTGGCTTAGCTCGCTTAGCTAACAATGATAAATTGCAGGAAGCAAGGAGATACACGTTCCAGAACATCGCTCAAATCACGTGTTTCTTTCCTTGGAAAGCGCCCACTTTCACGCATTTTGGATGATCTCTTCATATCTGTTCCAAAGCTTTTCTTTCCCTGCCTGGCTTGGGACTGGTCATAGCTGCCCTGCCGCAGCCTGCCACGGGACCGTGTGCGAGCCTTTGGGGTTCGAGATCACCGGAAGCCAGCTACATCAAACGGAGCAAAACTGGTAGTCCGTCTGCAAAGTGTTGATATAAGTCATTTTCTCAAGCATAAGCCGATTGTGTACTTTATAAAGGCTACCCAGCAGTGATGAAACACATGTTGCAGAATGCATATGTGTGCGTGCCCCCACAGCAAAATCATGCAATATCCTTCAACATGTGCTCACACCAACTTCTTTGCCAAGTGCCAAGGGAGTTTTCCGATACTCGGATGTTCCGCTTTAAGAGTATCAAGTCGCTCGTGGCTGTCCTACCCACACAAGAATTGCCCCCCCAACAATCACGAGGCCCATCCGGCACAACGCTGGTTTCCCGAGGCGTCTCCTTCCTCCATATCCCTGGTGATCCGTTCTTCAGAGACTTGAGTTCCTCGGTGATGGGTGCCTTCGTCTCAACATTGCCACTTCAGCTCGAAGCGCTTGCACCTCGACAAGCGGGCGACCGACATCTCGACAGGCATCGGTCAGTTGTTGAGGCATAGAAGGATTCAGAAGTGGCACAAGCAGCGGAGAAGTACTGAGAAGTTCTGGAAGGACTACAGTGCATGGAATCATGGAATTGTGTTACGGCACTGCACTTCTTCACTTAGCTGCTAGCTTGCAAGTTGAGAGCTAGGTCAAAGGCAAAAAAGAACCTCCTTGGGGATCCACAGACCTTCGAAGGTACGACTGCACCCTCCTGGCGATGTCCAAGCATCCTTCAGAGGGTGGATCTGTGGATCCATAGGGTCTTTGACTCCTCTCACTCTCCGCAGGTCCTTCCCCATCCCTCAGGCCACTCATCTCCTCTCCCAGCGGTGCCCCTTGAGGATCCAACCAAGTCCCCGGTCGGCTCTTCGTTTTGCACGGGCTTCGTCTTGATCTCTTTCACCTCCAAAAACGCGGAATCCACGGGGTTCCACCCGGTAGAACTCAAAAAAAACAATGCGCTCGGAGCCGACGTAGTGGGGGTTGGATGGATTTTCATTTCAACATTCATATGGAATCTGCTTTGGCAAAAGCAAATGGGGAACTTCATGCGAAAGTGCTTTATCTTCAGCCACTCCGCATGGCCGCATGGCAGAATATTCATTTTTCAACATGTCGTGTGCACGCAGTTTTTATTGATTTGGACGTCACAGAACTTCACCCGGACGTCACAAAAAACTATGTGCATTGACGAGTCTCTTTTGTCCGTTATAGACACGAAGCGACGCAGTGTTTACTTCAATCATGACACATATGACAGTCAGGTGTGTCACAACCGACTCCATTGATGGCCATTATGGCGAGGTCTTTGGACAGACTACCCCGGTCGATCCGGTCGAAGAAAGAAGGACCAACAACATAGGAAGGAACAAAAGACATGTGCTGTCATATACCCCGGTCGGCTTATGGGATCTTGTGAATCTGGCAGTCAGGCCCCAAAGTAGCTCAATCAAGGGCCCCTTAACAGGTCCTATACTATGATCTAATTCCAGTACTTCAGGTTTGGCCAGACCGCGTGACGTACAGGTGCAGCGTTTCGGTCTCACCAACCTCAATGAACCTCAAGAAATAGGCTTACAAAAGCACCCAACCATGCCCAACCCCCAAATCAACGAATCCTCTCGGTCTCAGCTCGCGGCAGAGGTGGCAAAGCGCAAGGTGCTCTCCGTGAGCTGCTGATAGGACGAGGAAGGCCTACGAAGAACGAGGTGCATGGCGCTTCGTTTCAATGAGACTGACTGCTTTGAGGTTTGGACTGAGGTTTGGGTGGTTTGAGCTTTGAGACTGAGACTGAGGTTTTTCAATGGGATTGAGGTTTTTGGAGTGATTCTAGGTGCCCCTCAAGACTAGGCAAAACTAGGTTTGTTCATGTTGGTGTTCTTGACCGCACAGAACCTCACACATCAGATCTACTGTTGGTTGCACGACGGTCGCATCGAACGAACCGCGGAGTCGAAAGACTAACGGGCTGACTGTCTGACTACGATCACACATCAAACCGAAGAAACATAGACCGTGGGGTGATCACAAAACATACCAAAGGATACCAAAGGTACCTTCATGGGCAGTCCTGTCTACCACTAATGGTACAGTACTACTCATGGGCCTTTGATGGGCTTTGACAGTTTCTGCGTGAAAAATATTGAAAAAAGCCCTCATAAATGAGATGTTTACCACTCACATGTTGGTGAGTGGGTTTCAAGTAGCCATGAAAAAAATCTCACGACCTGTCTCTTCTCCAAGACGTTTTCATGACAAAAACCTCTGTATACTCCCCAGAACTGCTCAATACTCCGAACTGGTTGCCCAGCCCAAAGAGAAAACTGATACAGCCCAGAATACTTCGTAGAATCTGCTCCTCAATTATCGTTACTCAGAGAGCCAAGCGCGTATAGACCGTGTAAGCATATGTTTTTCGCTTTAGGCCGGCATGCGGCATCCGCTAAGGCCAGGACGAAATGCAAGCAATCATGGCAGTCTGGCAGTTCCTGAGTGACCATGCCCAAAGGCCCAAAGCTACCCGCAAAAAACGAGGGAAGTGCATGGGATAACTGCCGAAGGCTGTGACATGCAGTTTGAACAGCGATAGCTTGCGATCATCATTGTATATTCCTGAACCGCAAAGCTATCCGATTAATATGGATAGCTTCCCTTGGGGACGATCTCACCTGTTGAAACAGAGTGAAATGGCTCTAAAATTGATCATACTTGCGTGCTACGACATGCTACTGCATGCTACAGTATTACAGTACATGCTTTTGCGATCTGCCAGGCGTACGTCTTTTGGTCTCAACTTGCTCAGGCCAGCAGTGGTTTTCCTTCCACAGCTGAGATGCCAACCCCATCAAGCTGTCAGCCAGAAGAAAGGTGAGCTTGCCTCAAATCGGTGGGGATCATGGGTCGCAAAGGTGGCAACAAATCACCGGTTTCGGGACTTCGCAAATGCCCTGCGTTCCACACCCGATTTTGCGTGTTTCCAGAATGGCTGAAGGTCAAAGAGACCTATCTGCGGGACAAGACCCAAACCAATGTGTGAAATAGTTGATGTGCGGTCCCTTCTACTAAGATTGACCAAAAGTCTGAATATTTAAGGCTCGCTCAGGTCAAGTAGCGTGTTTGAGATGGGTTGCGCATTAGCATTCCAAGCAAAACGCAGGAAACAGCACGTTTTAGCAAAAACATTTGACATGTTGATCAATTTGATGCCAAGCTTACATGCGTAACTTTAACCAAAAGAAGTTAACCTAAAGCGGTATGCCAGGTTGAATCTCTTAACACTTTTAATCCATCTGCATGCAGTCAAGTGACTATTTCGGTAGGGCACAAATGAGCCTGCCATTCCTGTGCCGCGGTGGAACAAGTGTTGTGTGTATGTCTTTTTGAAAGAAGCATCCTGATAAATCCTGATACCCACAGAGCTCTCCTACCCACAGAGCGTGTGTGATAGATATGTTGAATATGTCCTGAAACCAAAGGAACAGAACCAAACAACTTGTTGGTACTGGTGCACCTATTCTAAGCGTTCTAAGAAGATGGTGGTCGGCTTTGAGTAGGGCCGTTCAATTGTTGGCCACTTTCCGACTCTGGATGGCTTTCGGGACAAAGGTGTTTCTGGTCCTCCCAGGAAAGACATTTCTGATATGAAAGTTACTGCATGCCCTTTGTTGCTAGTAGCGTCCTCTTGTTACTAGTAGTAAGGCCCGGAGCCCCGATCGTAGCGTCCTTGCTCCTAGTAGCGATGCCCTTTGTGACTAGTAGCGATCCCTTGTTACTGCATACGTCCTCATTTACAGTGCTATGTGTTCTTCCTGGTGAGCCATGCTGGGCTGCGAGAGTGTAGTTGCGTAGTTGCCATGCTGAGGAAATAGTTAAGCAACTTTTGGGCTGGGTACTGGTCGGTGATTTCCTTGATTGGAGCTCAAAAGAGGAACACCGTATTGACATTGGGCGGATATGAATTTCCTCCATATTGACTCCCCTGAAACGCCTGTTCAGGCTGTAAGTGAGCGACCTTCAAGATAGAAATTAAAATATTGTCTGAGGCTTCGTTTAGTTGTCCGGCTTCGTTTTCCAAGGAATTGCACCAGTTAGGCTACTATGCTCTGTTTGTTCACCAGGTGAGTTGGATTACCACTAGCCTTTACACTCTCGAGTTCTTGAGAAGTGCATCAATCTGCACCCTAAACTTTCAAAGACCTTTGAAGGAAAGGTTCTTTGGTAAAGATCCTTTAGCAAATCAATGGATGTGTCAACATTGGTTTAACTTTAACTAAAACAAGAAACAGCAACTAAATCAATAATGGTGCTTGGAATCCTAGGGTGCAGGTCTTCAACAGCCCATGCTGGGAAGGGGCACGCAAATGGATGAAATCTGATGGAGCCCTGGCCTTTGGAGAGCTTCGAGATCATTTGTCCCAGCCTGAGATCGCACAAGCGCCGCACTGGCAGCTTCATCTACTTAAGACTGTCTCTTGAGAGCGAAACACACATCTGAAGGTGCAACCAACAGCGAGAACAACCACATTCAGATCATGAAGCACAAGCACAAGCTTTCAAACTCGCTTCCCTGGGTCCGTGTGTCTTCTTTCCACTCAGGACACTCCACTCCACGTCACGCGAGGAGTGTCGCGTGTCGAAACGCGCTCCTTCGGATCGATGGGATCCTCAGACCGGGACGCTAAAAGGCTCTTGTTGATTTGCATGCTTTCTCGCCGTCGAAGTGTATCCTCGCCTGAGACAGGAGGTCTCCTACTTCCGCATAAGGTGTGCTTCCAACAGCCTCCGTTGCAGCTTTAGCTGGTTGGATCCACTGCTACTTCACCGGAGCATGCCAGTGTCCTTTGGGAAGACTAGTGAAGATCCGTCAAGGTTTGCCCAAACACGCTGTGTCCAGTGCACCCGAGTGCACCAATCGGTTTTGTGTCTGCAAACAAAGAATTTCACTCCACATACCGCCATTGTTTGGAGGAGTAGACTATGGAACTGCAAAAACATCAGGGATGACCAATATGTTTTTTGCCTAAAAGGGATGCGTCCCACAGCCAAGTACCTGGATCATCGTCCAGAGTTCTTCTGTTTGCTGATGGAGTAAGCACCACCACAACCACTGGACTTCAGTACAGAGCGTCTTCAAGAAACCAGCACAGAAGGAACAAACATCAGCTTTGCAATGTTTGGATCAGTTTGGTCCCACAATGCCCTGTGCAGCTGCTTATGTAATACATTCAAGAAGTCAAGAGGTATTTTCCAAGTCAGAACTTCCGGCTGGTTTGCTTTGACAATTTATACAAACAGTCAAACAGCTACAGCAAATAACAGGTGCAACTGTTACAAAGGACTCTGTCTTAACGGTCTTAAAGTCCAGGACACATGCAACGCGCCCCGCTCGCTCGATTCAGCCGCCCAGGAGCTGAACCAAATCAGTTCCAATCTGAACCAAATAGATACTATATATCTATGCCTCTCTCTGTCTCTGTGTGTGTGTGTGTCAGCATATGAAACAACCACAATGGTATTGCAATTCAATTGTCAGCTTTCTTGTCAGAAATTATACTTTAGTAGGCTATGGCTATGTCTCTATGGCCACTTCCAGTATAGCTGGGAACCTTCAACTAGCACATAGATGGACAATAGCCAATATAGAAAGAAGTGCTTTAATTACATTGCTTTATAGGTGTTTTCATGTGTTTTCCGTGCTCCACACGGCAACGTGCTCCGCCAGAGCCGTTCGGTCCCGGCCTACCATGAAGAGCCGTTCGGCCCCGGCGAGGTCCACAGCCTGAGGTCACACCAGCAGCAGCCCGGGGCCGGTTCACGGGGCGGAGGTCCTCCCCTGATTCATGGAATGAACGTCTGAAAACATGGAGAACACCTGGCAATTCAGCCCTCTGCCAATGATTTGGAAGAAGGCGCAAATTGTATACATGACGTGCTGGCCAACCAGTGCAACCCCAAAACCACTGGCGTGGTTGCTGGAAAATGCAAACCACAGGTCAGATGAAACCAGCCCAAGGTCCTTCGGCCGGTTTTTGATACACCCCAGTAGATTAACAGACTAACAAACCAACATATTTTGGTCGTTTTGCCTCTGATTGGAGGGTGTCCCCATTCAAAAACGCGCAGAAGTCTATAAATTTGATCACATGCAATGTTCAGTGAGGGGGGTACCTATCCCCCTTCCCCACCATGAAAACCACCATTCATATCCATTCATGGTTTTCCCAAGGAGTTTGAACGAACGCTTTAGGCCAAGCATTCAACTGGGTCTCGGAAGGCCAGGGCCTTAGATTGTTCAGGTTCTTTTCCCCTGGACTTCACATCGAACCTCAAAAGCATTGAATTGTAAAGGAACATGGTCGAAAACACAGGGTCAATTCTCAGGATCCATGGGATCCTTTGGGGGGGGGTAACTGCTCTCGACTTCACCTGGCCCACAAACTTTTGGAGTATGTAGCCAGCAGTGTTTGGAACATCCAAGGGAGCTAACCTAATAGCAATGACTTCCAGCGCAAGAGCGATGGTCTCCAACCTAAGAGTGATGGCTTCCAACCTAGGAGCGATGGCTTCAACCTAAGGGCGATGGTCTCTTATGCATGGTCTCATATGGCCTCCAACATAACCTCCAACCTAACTTCCATCGACTTCGTCATTCTCAGGTGCGAGTGGCGTGAAGCTGCGAGTGGCGCATGATCTGCCGGCTCCCGGGCTCGTTCAACGCCTCGTTCGTTGAGCGGAGTGCAGGTAGAACTTCAAAAAGGCTTTGGATTTTCTAAGGCAAACTCCCCAGCAATGAGTTTCTGGTCGATTTTCCTTCTTGCAGGGGGTCAAACAGCTATTCTAATACCTAAAGTATCCTAAAATGAATTTGCAGGATGGTCCGTAGGTGGCACACCTCCGACCCTTCACCGGATGCAGGACTTCACCTAGCAACTAAGTAGCGAGATGTTCCAAGAAGAAACCGTGTCTTTGTGGCTCTGCCAGCCCCCGATGCTTATCCTCGCAACTGGTCACACAATGGTTGATCAGTTGATCAGTGCATTCCGTGTATCCCCGCAAGAGGTTCCTGCGGGATGAATAATACTCTGGAAAAAACAAACGACAAACGTACGCAATCACAAGAATCACAAGCAAAAACACGCACGAATCATACCGGTCCGATACTGAGAGGAATCTGTCACGCGGTACCAAATTGCCAGGAATCTGTCGTGAGAGTGGAGAAAGAATGATGGATCATGTGCAGCCCTACTCTCCAAAAGAAGGAAGAAGGCACTCACTTACTTGCACACCATTATGTTTTCACTCACTTGCGCATTTTAGCTCACTTGTGCACTTAGCACTCACTGGCGCACTTTCAGCACTACAAACAAGCACTGACAAGCACAGAATATCTTCGACACTGCTCTAGCACTTTACGTGCGTTTCGTATATTCTCTTAACTCTTTCTGACCATGCCAGAAGTTTCTCAGGCGAGCACGCGCTTGTGCAACAGAAAGTATACTCCATCAGCAAATGTTTCCACACGTTTTGTAGCAAACACAAAAGTGCACCAGCGAGTATCATTTCCAGTGCACAAGCGAGTGCTCGCCCCTCTCCAACCACCCTGTTTGAACTTCCTGGACTTCTCATCTGTGCATCCATCCTTCAATACCAACTGAGTGGAACCCCTGAGTGTCCCGACTTGCTGCAAATGCAAGGTCACGATTGCGTGGGATCGGGAACTATGCGCATTCATGTGCGTCGATCGCACGACCTGAGTATAGGAAAACAAAACCGACCACCGCAGCTGCGGAGTACTGGCCCCCCTGGAGCGACGCTGGCGTCTTAAGGTACAAGGTCAGGAAGCTGCGGGTGATTTAGCAGGATTATGGACATTTCAAGCTTTTCAAGGAGGGAACATGTGTATATTGTATATACAGTAATAAATATATATATATATACGATATATATATATATATAGTCATGCGTTCTCATCTTGAACTGTGTCACATTCTTGCGGCTCCGTGAGAACCATTTTCGTAGAGAGATCGACACTCGAGTCTCCAACCCGGATCTTGTGACCAAAATCCACCAGTCGTAGGACATCTTCCTGGCCGTTTCGCCATGTGTTGCCCGCCCAGACCGGAGGGATTATGATTGGAAGGTGCGTCGCTTTGCGCATCAAACAACAGGACATCCAATGACACACACACACGTATATTATATATATAATATACTACAAACAAACACACACACACACACATGTGAGTCACAGTATAGGTGTGGCTCACCAAAAAGACACACAACAGCCCGGCCTGCTTTAAGTCTGTTTGAGATTTGACCCGGTTTGGGGATCTACGTTAAGACACAAAAAAAGACATGTTGAAACCCGAGAACCAGTGTTTTAGGGGTGCCTTCCTTGTGACCATTGACATGTGGGCACCTCCTTTCCAAGACAATAAGGACTCTCCAAAAACAAAAGCCATGACAGCTGGGCTGAACTGGAGACCGCTGAGCGCGTGAGGCCCTCCACAAAGACTCCAGCCTGGCGATGTCTCTTGTCTTGTCTCGTCCGGAACCTTGGACCAGCCTCTGGGATGCCAAGCATGCTGTAGGTACACCCCATTTGGAAAGCTTGAGCTGGCCTCCAACCTAATAGCAATGGCCTCCAACCTAGTAGCTTCTTGCTACTAGTAGCATCATGCTGCAAGTTGTAATGGCCTCCAACCTAATAGCAATGGCCTCCAACCTACTTGGAAAGACTGAAGTCCTCAGATGCTTTAAGATGGGTAACCGACCACGCGGCTGTGTTCTGAACATTGTGTATCTGGGACGGTATCGGATGGACCCAAAAAGCCCAAGAGCCCACGGTCCTCGGAGTCACTGGTCCACTTTTTGTTGAGAAAGCAGTGTAATATAATGTAATCCTGCATATATATATAATATATGATATATCTGGATATATCTGGTAACCGTCTGACAAACACACCAAGGACCTCCCAGAATGAGTTGGGAAGACCATTCCCACTACCAGTTGAGTGCCATGTTACTCTTGGTATTACACTCGCTGAAGTCAGTAAGTGGAAAATAGGCCCCTATAGAAGACCATTTTTATCTACAAACAGGTGGTGAACTTCACTTCCATGTGAAGGACTCCGCGAGTCTGGCTGGTCTGAGAGCCTCAGTGCTTCAAATGACATAGATTGGTCTGCCCAACTCGGTGAATCAAGCAAGATGTGAGCATTTACCATAATATCATCACTGTCAACAAGGCTCTCATTACATACCTCATTTGCAACCAACACTTCGATTTTAATTGCTTATGGAGGGACACTTGCTGCCGTTAATTCCATCGAATTCCCATGTGCTCCTTAGCTCGTTGACCCTGCAGGCCTTTCATTTAATTCTAAGTGGACTTGTCACGGTGGGCCAAGAACAAAATGTGTTTTGACTCAAAGTTGTCCTATGTTTGTTCAATGATTGTATTGATGTTCTTAAAGAAAATGGAATCAACAATTATTATACTTAGTTTTATTCTACATCTTCCACCAACAAGCCGCAACAAGCCCTATGCAAGGATTGCACGGCCAAAACAATTTTCTGGGATGTTTAGTGTCACCAACAAAATCTGCATGTACTTGGACTCGGGTTCGCAGCCTATAGAATATGAGACACATATAACCTGAACCGGAACCCGAAAACAACTGAGATGCCAGGACCCACAAGGAATGATTCATAGAGACTCCGGGACTGCTCTGAGGGTCAGTACCAGAGACACCCTCAGGTGGCTCTGGTACTTGATAACTTCTTTTTTAGAGGGACCCCGCCCGAACCCGGGCGATCTGCTTTTAGAGGGCCCCGAGAAATCATCCCAAGGCCTTGGGGTGCTCTCGGACTTCGAGCGATGCCGCCTGCGCGGAAATGGCCAGGTTCAGCTGAAGATCTGGTGGAAACAATATGACAATATGACATCATGACAATGCGGACCCTTGGAATTTCCAGCAAGTTGACTTGCGTCATTGCGCAGAAATTGAAATATAAAGCATTGATGCACGTTATCAGGTGGATTGGTACCTGATGGTTTGAAGTGATGAAACTTAATTTGGTCATTCAATGTGTTGTGTGTTGAATTTTCTACTATATGTTCATATAAATATTCTCTATCTGTCTCTCTATCTATCTGTCTATCCATCTATCCATCTATCCTATCCGATCCTATCCTATCCTATCTATCTAGCCTACTATCCTATCTATCTATCTATCTAGCTAGCTAGCTATCTATCTGTCTATCTATCTATCTATCTATCCATCTATCTATCCTATCTATCCTATCTATCCTATCTATCTATCTATCTGTCTGTCTGTCTGTCTGTCTGTCTGTTTGTCTATCTATATATCTATATTATCTGATCTTATCATATCTTATCTTATCGTATCTATCTTATCTATCGTATCTGTCTTATCTATCTATAATCTATCTAATCTATCTAATCTATAGTCTAATCTAGCTTGTCTTGCTTATCTATCTTATCTATTTTTCTATCTATCTATATGTCGTTCTTATCTATCTGTATATCTATCTTATCTATCTATCTATCTATCTATCTATTCTAGTCTAGTCTAGTCTAGTCTAGTCTAGTCTATTCTATTCTATTCTATTCTATCTATCTCTCGGTCTGGTCTGGTCTGTCTATTAGTATGTATATTTATATATACAGATACGTGTACATATGTACAATAGTCAGCATCACCGGTTCCGAACAGGCTTTGTTTCCAGCTCCCGTACCTTTGGTCAGTGGCAAGTCGATCTAAACGCCATCATGCTTTGAGACCACCCCCCAACCCCAATCGGCGCGTCTTGAGGTTTTTAAAGACCAGAACCTGGACCCTCCAAGGCAAACCAAGTCGGTACGTATGCCTTTTGCCAGGTACGAACGGGTCGACTCCAACGACCCCAACTGAAGGTCGACTCCAACGACCCGAACTGGACCCAAGACATCAACGACCCGGGGGGAGTCAGCCTGGCCATTTTCCACTCCATCAGGCTTCAGGAGATCTCTGGCCTCTCTCGGAGCAGCATGCAGGAAGGGAGTAGCGGTTGGAACCGATATGAAGCATCTATCATTGTGGGAGGACACTAGTTGTTTGCATATATGTTTATAATTGTTTATATAGTGTTTGCCGCAAAGCAGGACCCGATGGGTTTGCTCTTTTTTTTCCGGACAAGGACACTTGCACCTCTTGATCGGAGGGGCTCTCAAAGGATCTCAAAGGCACTCACATGAACATATTCTGCAAAAGACCACTTGGTTTTCACAGACATGTCACCACAAGGAAAATGGACAACCATGTCGTTCAAAAAAAAACATCTGGGAAAACATCGACCATCCCGGTGTTTGTGTCCAACTCTCAAGATCCTTGAGGTCTTTTGGACCGCTGTGGTGTAAATGAAAGCGTCGTTTCAGGCCCGGCCTTCTCATTGTAAAGCTCCAAGTAGGAGACTTTGACCAGCGTCTGTTTTCCCACCTCACCAAATGACTTCCGCTTGTAGCCTCTGGTAGAATGGCTATGACAAGTCGTTGAGTCCTTGGGTGTACAGAGTATGTGATAACTTGTTTCTCTTCAGCCATAGGGCACTGCTAAGACTGGGAATTCTATTTGCAAAAAAGCCCACAAATACTAGTGAATTGCTGCATCGCATGTTGATTCGATGCAAGAAACGAACTGTTCTGTACGAGAACTCCAAGGACGTGACAAGGGGCAAACTGCAGAATGCTGTTTACGTTGTGGCCTGTGGCTACAATGTTTATAGTCTTCAGTTAACTGAGTTGACTGCCCCCCCACAACAAAAAGAAAGGCAGTCTGTGGCCTGTAGTGGCCATCTGTTTGTATCGGTTCATCTATTTGGGGCCACACAAACACGCCATGTCCATATATCATCCACATCAAGAAGGGCCGTTGGTGATCCAAAACGTATCCTTGTCATAGCCCAGATCATCCCACTTGGTCAAGCCAGTCTTCAGGCCGAAGAAAGATCCTTTTTGTGGACGTGGAGCCGAGGCAGGCGAGAAGCCTCGCTTCAGTGTTGCTTCAGGACGTGACTCATGGATCGTCCTACTGTTCTGCCCCCCCTGCCAATCTTGAGGAGTCCGGTCGCTGGTGGATGACATCATCCAAAGACTTTATAGGGCCCCAATACCCCGGTGTGGGTGAGGTAAGGAATTTTGACTGTGCCCACGAAATAGGTGTTTGATATTACCATCTCTGGGCCGCGTATAGGTCCCCACACATGCCGGAACCCCCTCGGGTCCCCAGCATTGCTGAAGGCTTTAAACAAGCTCTCGGAGATCCGGGGGGACAAGTCCACGCTCCTGGTCAAGCGAGCCAAAAAGAGCACGAAGAAGTGGGCATCTGTGGGCCAATCTTATAAGATGCATAGATTCTTTAAACACCTTCAACGCATTTCTTGGGGGGGACCATGCGGTTGCAAACATATATATATATATCGCTGATCTAAATTAAAGTAAAACTTGAATACATTGTTACATGTTCCGTTCTTCTCCCGTAAACTTCAAATCATAGTCAAAAGCTCCCCGTGTCTCATCGTGGTCCAAAACACGGACCCCTTCGCCATGACGGCTGCTTGCAGAAGTCTCCCTGTCTGTTCATAGATACGGAGTCTTCGATTCAGCCGGTCGCGCTCATTCACTATCAACAGCGCGTGCGAGCACACACACACACGGTGAATCCAACTAGCACTGTAACCTCAAGCAGCAAACAACATGACAAACGTTGAGGAGAAAACATGTGGGTATGACAACTGGGAACACCCTACTAGTGACTAGTGCAAAAAGTTGGCCCCCCATAAGGTGCAAGCTGCTCCTGCTTAGGGTTCAGCCCGAAGATGGTGTGGCTCTTCCCGCATCCCGTTGCGCCGAAGGCAATGATGCAGCTGTTGTACCTGGGTGGTTACGAGTCCGATCTGCCAACTGGACAAAGGTCTACACACCAACAGAAAGAAGAATAGAGTCCGACAGCAAGCTCTGAAATGAGTGTTCATTGCTGGAGATTGAGCAGTGAAGTAACAATACGTCTGTGTTGCTCTTCAACAATGCAAATTCGTCCAACTCTCATTTTCTCTTGGAACAATTGAAGCTAGAAACAAACTCTTCAACAAGGGCCTTCAACCTTTGGTATATAAATTGTTCCAACGTCCGGTGACCAAATCCGATTTTGTTGGAACTCCAGCCACAGTCGGGTCTGCAACCTGAGTACCACCATGGATCCTATGAAACGGCCAGAAATATGCGGCTTTTCATCAGGCTCTCATGTCCAGCGAAGATGTCAAGGCTCTCACACCCAAAAGGGGACGAAAACCAGGAGGATCCATGAGGGGCGTCCCGCTTCTGCCTCACAAAGCGGACTCCCGCGCGCATAAGCCGAGCGCTTCACCCGTCGGCCAAGCGGTCGAAGATCGGACTGCCTCGAAAACGGGAGGAGAGGTTCGAGAGCAGCAGTGTAATCCACCATGACCCATGCGAGAATGGATTGGACTTCTAGTCATAGGACATGCGTTCCATTCGCTTTCTCACGACCATGGGCCGTCAAAAGAAGCTACAGTTACAGTATGCGCTTTCACATATATGGCGTAAACAGAAACAATAGGACCCGGAAGATTGCCCATGTCATGGAAATAGTATTCCTCTTGGACCGACCTCAGCGAATCGGCACCAAGTCTTTGATCTTATTGAACTTGGACTTGGAGAGTTCAAAAAAAACGAGCATTCGGAGAGCCCTAACAATGGATCATGTGAATCGTGAGTTTATAAGCTTGATATAGCTTGATGCATGGACAACAACGCATAGGCATAGACTATATTTCGAAAGAAATGTATGAATAGCTGCTGCTGCAGACAACCCCCGGGTAATGCTTTTTGACACTTCTGTTCGAGCGTCAGATTGCGGAATCCCGAACAACTGGTACAGGAGTAGTAAAGAATCTATATAAGCCAGTCTTGGTTGGAACAACATGGTTCTTCGCATTCTTTGATGTTCTTTGCCAATTTTCCAAAAAGCACACTCATAACATCCTCACAACGAACACTTTCGGAGGCACGTCGGACCAAGGTGCCGATCAGATTGTACACCGCAGCTTGACCCGCCTCAGCATCGGTCGCACATAGAGTTGATGTTGCTGAAAGAATTCGACACAAATTTCTCCTGCAAGAGTACGTCACCATATAAGCCGTGTGGAATGAGGGTACATGAGTGTGCAACCACCATAGGAATGCAACGGGTTCGCAATGGCCAAACTAGACCAGCACACCAAAGTTGTCATGCGTGAATCAACATATTTTTTTGGATCGTAGCATCATGATGAAATGTTGAAGAGTGGATTGTGAGGACGATCCTGCCAAATAGCTGCATAGCTTTAACAAATGAGGCTTGATGTGTTTGCATATCCCGGAATTGAACTTTAATTTCACAGCTTTGGTCTCCCAATTGACACTTCCACCAGTGTGCCAAATTACCAACTACAACTCTCAAATCAAGAAAATGATCTGATAGCAGCAATCCTGGGGTCTTGTAGTAGAGACAAAACTGAGGATGAAGATCCATCATGAGAACATCACTCAAGTGACTCTGGTGCAGCATCGCCCTTTGCAACACCCAACAGGCTGTGGCAGTTGCTCGGCTACCATTGTTTAACATCATGAGTCTAATGGGGTGTAATCTGTGGGCCACCGGCCCAACTATTGGACTGGGTGATGGACTTTCCCAACACGGCAAGGTCAAGCCTCGCCCCAAGTGGGGGGTCGCAAACACCAGGCAGTCTCAAGAACCTCACGATCAAGGACACCATCTTGTTAGTTCTTTGGAATATGACTCTGGGTCAAAGCCAGGAGACCTTGGTTGACCACCACACATGAACAGAAACGACTACAAGGCAGGTCAACCTACCAGGGATGAGGGCTTTGGGTTTTGACCCACAGCCGTATGAGTCAATGCACCAACTTGCCAAGTCAACGAATGCATCTGTGAACAATATGTTCGTGCCAAGCTGGCACAGTTGGCCAGGGTCTCAGACGCTGCTTGGCAGCACAGTGTCAAAGGTGTAGGTCTCTTGTTTCCTGCTGAGGCAACTTGCAGCTGCAAGTGGAACCAAACGAGCTTCTTTTGGTCACGAGCCCGTACCTTTTCAGACACTGACACAACCCAAACTATCCATGGGCCAGCAGGGTTCGATATAGGTAGAAGATGTAGAAGGATCATCAAAGGTACTGTAAACTGCATTCTAAAACCTGGATTGCTCGGGGAAGAAACGTAAGTTGACCAACCGGACAAACCGTGACGTCATAAAGTGCACCTTGCAAAAACGGCATGTTGCGTCGCGTAAAGACATGCCCAGAAGTGCAGCATCAATACATGTCCTCAAGGGTGATCTGATTTCATCAGCAAATCCTGACTTGCACATCTTCCGGAGGGCTTTAAAACGTTTACAGTGTTGGAAGGCTTCTTGGTGCTCCGAAACTTGTTGATCTTCTTGGGGAAGTTTTGCTCTGGTGATATTTTTCTGGGTCCACCCATGTTGAGCGTTGCTGACCTGCCTGGGCCAAGCCTGATGGGTGGAAGTGGAAGAAACTTGTCACCCATCCCTTGATCCCTTCCCATCCGAATCAGTTTTTGGACAATGCTACCACCTATACCATCTGAATCATCAAGCAATCACATGTTACGAGGGATTGCACTATTTGTATTTTAATTTCCAGATCGCCCTCTATCTCCTGCTTTCGCTGGGCCCTGGTGGCCTGCCACTCACCACGCTCGATGAGGCTTCGGTGGATGACCGGCTTCGGTGGTTGGCGTCGGTCGTTGCGGACTGAAAGTGGAGGTAGGACTATAGGTAGACGTCCGGTGATTGGAAGGAGGGTGGGGGTTCCTTTGCCGCCCACCCACTGAGTAATCTATCTGAACATCAATACAACATCCTGCAACAATCTCTTGGGAACTTCCCATCTTTTTGGAACTGTCTTCTGTGAACTGAACTCAACGGATTCTTTCGTGTTGAGAAAAAACATATGCTCAAAATCCTGATGGACATGATCCTTTCACAGCGTGCATCAGGAGCTGTCTCTTTTGTTTTTGGATGTTGGAAAAACAAAAACCATAATTCAATTCAACACTTGTGTCGAGACTGGACGGTATGATATGTTTTCTGGTGAGTTGCCAAGTTCCAAGTTCATGGATTTCAGTGGATGCAGCGAAGATCCACCACACATTGATTGCCACTAGTCACTAGTCATCTTCCCCCCAAGCCTGGAGGGCTCTTCAAACGATGCATACAACTTAAAAAAAGAAACGAACGCTCTCACTATCATCCAGCCGAAAAAAGGGTCCACCTATTTTTGTTAAGCCTCTGTCTGTCCTTCGATATTCGTCGTCCGCTTGAAGGCCCCGGAACTGGCGAGGCAAAACCACGGCCTTAGGACTTGGATGGTGCCCGGATGGTCCAAATCGCAGTTGATGACCTCGGAAGGACAATGACCTCGCGATCCCGGTCACTCTTCAGGTCCTCTAGAAGTGCCGTGACGTGCACAACAAACCGTTTTGTTTCTGCCATCTTTTCGTGGAAACACCAACTGTTAAAGTTATAGGTACAAGTCGGATGACTTGATGGTCATGCCTTCTGTTAGTAGCTGTACTGCTGCACCCAGTCTTTCGGGTTCATACCCGGAGGAGGCCACCCTCCTAACACTAAGATCGAGTTATACATTACTTTTGGACATCAATCAACAGCGCTAATTACGTGATACAATACTCGATCAATTTGATAGGCAAAAACACAAAAGTCCGTTCATGGCCCACACTACACCAACCAGCTGCCAGTGCCCAAATCATGCATATCTAATGCCTTGCTAAGGTTTCCGACCGCTCTGCGTACAATGGACCGCCAACATATATGGATTCAGGACGGCCATGACAGACTCACACAATCTGACCTGACCACGATATCTGCAAGACCATGCAAGACCCACGTATTTATATCTGACATGATCTTTCGGAAAGGAACGACTCCGTGAACTCCTTCCTGGATTTGGCGGCCAACCCAACCAGCCCAACCCATCAGACTCAATTCGACTCCAAACCGACGCCCCAAACCGGCCAACGCCCTCGCGGCCTGGGTGAATCCATCCGAGACTTCGGCTTCTGACATGGGTCGGACCTCGAAACTGCGGCGCGTGGTGTTTGCATCCGCGCAATGCAAAACGAACGCTGTGATCTGAAGTTTCAGGACATCCTCTGTGGTTGTTCTTGAACAATATGCAAACAACAAGACATATTCCTGGTCCGGCAAGGTTCATCTGTCTATCTTGAAACTGCAGCGTTCATGCCTGTCGGCGTATGACCACCCCTCAACCCATACAGACCGGGCCTCTCTGGGAATAGGCTGTCACGTGCATCCCACTACAGCGAGCAAACCACCCGATGGAAACTATCATCCATGAGCAGGTGAAAGGCTCAACACATCTGGCGTCAATTCTGCCACATTCTGCCACTGTCAATCTTGGGTGCATTGATTTCTGTGGAAGTCCCTCATTTAACAACCGAAAAACAACTCGCATCAGCTGTCCTCCGTCTGGCAACGTCTAAACGCGGATGAACTGTTACAGTATGAAGGACTCCATCAGCTTCCCCAACTGCACACCAAACACGGTTTGGGGTCTATTGATTGCTGCACGAAGTCCCACCACTTCACCTGCTTCAGGGTGCCAAAACTTCACTCAAGACATCTCAAGGCCTACAACAAACTATAAAATACTATAAGTACAGTTGTCTTCAAGACTTTGGAACTCCAACTCCCCTTGATCGACCCAAAGCCGTGAACGGCCGAGGCACGCGGACGCAAACGCTGACCCGCTGATCCTCCTGGACATGGCTGGTGATATTTTTCCGGAATCTCCAATGCACAAAGACTCGTTTACCCACTGCAGGGTGGTCACGAACACAAGCAAAGAGATAGTAGTAGTAGTAGTAGTAGTAGTAGTAGTAGTAGTAGTAGTAGTA